>CM070593.1:50350386-50638205 GCA_036346395.1 Hsuehochloa calcarea | reverse complement strand
GACCGTGCTTGCAGCGTCTACGGAATTGCTCGCACACTAAGCGTGGCGGACGGATGAAGCCATACCAATGCTCATGGCGTGACAATGCGGTATTGTCACACCAGGACTCTGGCGTGACTGACTTAGCACGAGTCGGGGACGGGCTTGCAGCGCCTCTGGAATTGCCCACTCTAGAAAAGACCAAAATACTCCCTCGCCAGCTTTTCAGACCGTCAAGACCACACTTTGCGCTTAGCTACTCATATGGAAATAACCACACTCTGCCGCCAACTTTTCTGATCGACATGACAACACACTATATCGCCAGCTTTGGTGAAAAGACCAGACTTTGTTTCGCAAACTTTTCAAAGGGACATGACAACACTCTGCCACGCCAGTTTTTCAGACTGAAAAACAACACACCTAGAATCAAACTGGTGAGACATAAATAACCACACTGTCCCACACATCCTTTTAAGACTGAAGTAACAATACACTGTGACGCTACCTTTTCAGAATTGAACACACTCCACACATCGATTTCTTGTGTATTCTCCCTCCACCATGAGTATTACACCCTATCCGTTTATAAAAAGAGGTGGAAGAGATTTGGGGAAGAACACTACACAACTACACTCAACACTTCACCAAAGCTTGGTTTACACAATTGAGAGGAAGGAGATGTCGGACTCGTCGCGAACTTCTACGCAAAAATGTTGTAAAAGCGTAGGTGACTTGCCGAGAGGGTTAAACCCTACCCGGATAATTCTATGAAGGATGCACGGTATCACCGAAGTTCCCACGCCTCAATGTGTGTGCGAACTACCAACTAAGATCATCCACCATCCACACACCGCGACGGTGCTCAGGCGTACTACGTCGGCCACCACCTGCGTAAGCATATCTTGCACACATAAAGATTTTTACATCTTACATTCCATTCCACAAATCCCTTACTACACCCACGCAAAATGACGGTAGAAGATGCAATGCAACTTTTTCCAATGGATTAACAGACTCGACATATACGATATGACGTTCATCCAGAAGTACATGTTGAACTATGCAATGCGAGCTAAGACATTCAAACGCGGACACCTTACGTGCTCGACTCAACCAAAAGGCATTGAACTAGCCCAAGAAAGTAGGGTGGTGGAGGAATACACCGTATAGGAAGATGAATACGACGGGCCAAGTGGCGCGAACAATGGGAGGATTCAAGTGAGGCTGTCGCCTCGGGCGCACTCCGGATCGAAGAGGTAAGTTATGCTCAATATGCATCATGATTATTAATTTGGCTCGATGTTGTGTTATCTGAATATCATTCAAGCGTCCATTTCGTCCTCGCGAGACATGAGTGACTTGAGGCGGCATTCCGCCACGAGAAGCAAGGAGACAAGGGGAAGGGAGCGATGTGCCGTCAAAACTAATTATCTTTGTTCCAATCGACTTTATTTCCATTCCAAAAAGATGTATATGTATCAAAGATGTATACGTATCGTAGGTGTATTTTAGTTCGTTAACTCATGCATAATGTCGTTCCTTATGCACGTAACCAAACCCTGCGCATCATGTAATTTGCAACTGCATTATAAAGTCTATTTCAATTCGCAATTGCGTTGTAAAGCCGACTTCAAATCCCGTTTTATTTTTTCGTTCAATTCTCGGCGTAGCAAGGCAGGGCACAACATAAAATTAAAGGTGCAAAAGGCGTGTTCTGGAAAAAAGAGGCACTAAATGGTCTTCGACCCTAAGTGACGACAAACACCACATATCATTGCATTAGGATGGGATGTGTTCATCTATCTCTTCATTCAAACTAAGAACATTGTAGGTTCGAAAAAAGATCTATTGCCTAGGATTGCGCATTCAATTAGTACCGTTTAATTCTTGTTATCTCAAATCATGATTGAATTTTCTGGACCAGATGTCCGTGCAAAATCAAATGCTAGGCACGATGTACATGGTCACATAAAACAGTGAACTTGTACATTAAAATTTCATCTTTCCTGCCAAATGATATACGTATCTTTTACGACAATCGTAATATTTCTTCATCTGGGAACCCATTCAAAAAAAATAGCCACTACTGTCAGACCACGAGCGTTGGCGTGACAAGGTGAGCTCGTGTGGATATCGTGGGGATATGTGCATTATCTTAGGATGATGAGTCAATTGGCGATGGCATTGTTTGTTTGACGAATCTCGCGTTTTCAGAAATGCTCTTGTCTTTATTTAGACCTCGGCCGTTAGGCCGGCAACATTGGCGGTCGGACCGCGTGGATCGTCCGACCGGTAGCACCTGTCGGTCCGAGCCGGCGGGTGGCGATCCGACCATTGTGTCGCGCGATCCGACCGACCGAACCTTTGGTGGAGTTTGGGGCTAGGCCAAAAAAGTGTGTAGGCAAGAGAGGAGTCTCCCGCACTTGGTCTCATATTTTTTGGAGCTTCCAGTAAAAAGTTCTATTCAATTGAAAATTCCAGAGAGTTTCGGATTTTCACGATGGAATTTTGGTTAAGTCATTTTGGACGGTCTGACCGGCGTTATAAAATCGGTCAGACCGGTTGGAAAATCGGTCAGACTGGCCAGGTACGGCGGTCAGACCGGATTCCACTTGTTCGTCGGCCTTCTTGGCGACGTTGTGTTTCGATTGTGTCTAGTGCATGAGATTCAGTGCTTTATTGTTGCATATTGCTTGGTTGAGCTAACGTGGGTCAAGTTGTGAAGAACTTGTTCCCGGAGACGATTTCTTTGTCTATTGCTATGCAGGTGGCTTGCTGGTCAACGACGTCAACGGCGAAGAGGATCGGGACTAAGCTTGGAGAGTTGAGGTCCAGAATGATCATGGATGCCAGGTGGAGTCGTGTGACTCAAGCATGGTACATAATGGACAAGATGGTTCGAGCAGGCGGTTTGTTGCATTTGGTTGGATCAAGCGGCTGGGTCGATGCAAGTGCCTTGGAGGTTCCGATGGGATTCGGACGGGAGAGACTTGCCGACATGATGAGAGCCGCTGATCAACCTACACGTAACGAAGCAGGCGATTGCTGCAACTGTAATGTGTGTGTCCCGTGTGTTTTTGGCCTTAACGGGAGCCCATTAAGTGAACCCTCTCTAAACCCTAGGCCTCACTATAAATAGAAAGGGGGAGTTGGAAAAAGCCCCCAAGCACTTCATTTGTAAAAACTCTAGTTAGGGTTAGGGTTTGGAGAGGAGAGGAGAGACTAGATTCTAGAGAGGAAATTTGTGTGTGTGCTCTTGGATTGAGCTCTTGTCCTTCTTGAGGGAGTGGCTTTGTCAAGCTACATCTTGAATCAATAAATGGATGTTTGTTTAAAGATGAGGTCTCATGTGTTTTCTCTCTCTTTTGATGATTTTGGTACTTCCTTGATCCGGTTATTTTTGGTTGGTCTCTTGACCTCTTTTACCTTGCTATGATGTTTGGGAATACTCCTAGGACCATCTAAATCTTCAATCCCTCACGAGCAAGATTTGGATCAAGTTTTTCTTGTTGCTAGATTTTGGACACTCCTTTGGTAAAACCTAAAAAGATCAAATCTTTGACGTGGATCTGGACGATCATCGTTAGGAATAGGTTCCATATATTTTTAGGGAGGTGTGTTCCAAATTTGATCAAGTTTCATCGGTTGAATCAAAAGTTAGACCAATTTTCATTTTGGTTTCGGGTGGTCTGCAGTGGTTCTAGACTAAATCGGTCCGACCGATTTCACAACGGCGGTCAGACCGCCGACTAGTCAGACCGCCAGTTGGCCGTCGGTCAGACCGGTCCAGTGAGATCAAATCTCCATTCCTTGAGTCTTGTGTTAAAGGGGGTAATCGGATTCAGCACAAGGCTTCCTCTGTGCATTTACTGATCTTCTTAGCTTTCATAGTTATTGGAGAAAAGTACGTGTTGAATTTGATTAAAGTTAAAAATTAAGAAAGCGTCTATTCACCCCCCCCCCCTCTAGTCGTCTTTCCGGTCCTACAGCTCGTCACGCCATTCTTGCGGGCGTGACAACGGCAACGCATGCCCTCCTCGTTGGCACGACATGCACATGAGGCTTGCGTGGCAGGTTGGGTCACACTGAGGTACAACATGATTCGACCACGCCGCGAATCATGGCGTGAAGGGTCGAGAATGAAAATAAAATTAGCGATGAGTTTACTTAAAAATATTATTAAAAACAATTAAATAAAAAAATCATTGTTGTACTACTGTCAGGAACTTAGCAGCTGTTAGCTAATTATATTGTACGTACCATGCTTGCTCTGAATTTAGCAAGACCCATGGGTTTTTAAACACTTAACAAAAATATTGGTTAACCAATTTTAACCACTCAATGATAACATTTTGAATAATCTTAACAAAAATATTGATAACCAATTTTAACCACTCAATGATAACATTTCGAATAATTAGTTGATTTTGAAATGTGCACACATTAGCATCACATGACAATGGAGACTAATTTCCGATTCGTGACGAAATCATCTTGGTGTGTCAATTATTGCCTTACACAAGAATAAGACAATTGGAGATGAACCAATCTCACCTCACCAGTCCCCTTGCCTAGCCATGTATATATCATAAATATTTTTCACACAGCACGGTGCGTTGTTCTCGACCGAAGACTCACACGATCACATCACCTGACGCAAATCTCGCTCGGGAAACATCGATCCCTTTCGCCCCTTAATTTCCTGGCTGGATAAACCCGAGACGTCACTTGAGATATTTGAATCGGGTTTTGCAACCAGCGATGTCAGATAATGGGCATACTTGTATTGATTGCCTGCGGCGATGCTTTTCTGTGACTAGCGGCACTGCCGGTTCTGGCTCGGCTCGCCCTGTCGTGACTGGAAACAGTGTCCCAAAATGTACTTGGTGCAAAAGAGGAGAATGATCGTCTCCTATCAGCATGAACAAATGCACAGATCTGAAGTAGTTTGCTGAGTCCGAGAGATCACTGACCCATGTTCAACTTCGTACGGACCAAACTAGCTAGTAGCTAGCTTCGTCCTTGAATAATGAATAGATCCATGTTGAACTGGACGAGAGGTAGTGATAGCTAGAAGCCTGGCTTTGGACCTTGCAGGTCTACTCTATGGTGTACTTTTTATTCATCTGTAGATTATATATAGGAGGAGATTTTTAATCATTGTATGTGCTTTTGAGAAAAGAAATAAAGAGAACAAAGAAACTCTCTCATATCTCTCGTGTTCAATATACTATTTGTTCTTGTATTGTTCACATGCGATTCTATGTTTGTCACGAGATGATCGATCGATCAACTCGCCATGACGGTTCCTCAACACGTTATCAACACGATCGACTCAGGCAAATTCGCCTTAATCTACAACGTAGATGGTATATTGCATGAACACGTAAAAAGAGAAAAACGACACGGCATGCGGCCGACGGGCCAACGCGATCAAGGCCCCATGCCGCCGCATGCGCCATGCCACCGGCGATCGACAACCCGCACATGGCCACACCGCCAACCACCTCGCACATGGCGCGCCACCGCCACCCGCATGTGGCCGCACCGCCACACCCGCCGCCCGCGACGGGCCGCGTTGCTCCATTGTCGGCCCGGTCGCGCCGCCACGTCGTCATCGCCGCCGCCACGCCAAGCATCGACCGCTACTCAAAGCCACCACCGCACCGGTCATCACGAAGATGCTGCCGAAGCCGCAACCATGAGCACGCTGTCTTCCCGCGACGAGGCGCCGCCGCCGCCCACGGTCCTCCCGACGAGGCGCCACCGCATCCGCCGGCCCCGTTACCCCACACGAAGGCCAGACGCCGGCTCAGAGCCCGTGCTATGCCTCTCAACCACCAACCCGCATCTCGCTGCGCGCACCGACCTCGCGCCCGGCCGCGCTCGCCGACCCCGCCGCCGCCTCGCACCATGAAAGACCGCCTCGAACCACGCCGCGCTTGCGCGTGGCCGCCTCGCGCCAACCCGATCGCCATGAACAAGCCGCCGACCACGCTTAGGCCCCCGCGTCGTGCACATAATGCACTGCCGCCATCGCCTTTTGGGAACAGGGCAAGAGGGAACCACGAAACCCACCTATCACCTCTTTGACCTAGCCATTTTGGTAGAAATGGGCCAAGCAAATGGACCCAACGGGAAAAAGCGAAAAAAGGAGAAATGAGGAAAAGAAAAGGTACAAAATTTTGCAAGAAGGCTCCTCGGGTTTTTCTGAATTTGTGCGAATTTTTTTCTCAGAACAAAAAATTAGCGCTTTAGCCCTTGGAAAATACAGAATTCTCCAAAAATTCATATTCCAGCAGAAAAGGACCTCGAGAATTCAATTTTTGAATCTTTTTTAGCATTTGAAGTATGTTTAACTGTGCTCTTATTATTTCTATGCAATTTATATATTGTATTTATTGTTTTAATTATCCGTGATTGTTTATATTACTTTTAAGCAGTAAATCATAAAAAAACATAGAAAACTACGGGAACATTATTAGAATTTTGTACCATTATTTGCAACTATTTTATGCAAATTACCAGCAGTAATCTTATGAACTCTTTTGGATAAATATGTAGATGGCTAGCATCTTGAACCGGAGTTCGAAGAGCTGGCCCAATATAACCAGAATTACTTGACTTGGGCCTCCGACGTCGAGATTATACTTGGGACCAAGAAGCTCCATGCAGCTATCGGGTTTGGCACATCAAAGGATGCCAATCCCACTGCTGATAAAAATGTTCAGACACTTCATTTCCTCTGACACCATCTCTGTCTAACACTTAAGAATGAGTATATCGTGAAGAAGAACGCACTAGCTTTGTGGACTGCACTGAAGAAACGGTTCGAGAAGTTTAAGTACATCATTCTTCCTCAAGCGAGCAGAATGGAATCGATTGCATTTCTTGACTACAAGGCCGTAGGAGAGTATAATTATGCCTTGCACGAAATTTGTACCAGTCTTCAACTCTATGGTAAGGTAATCACGGATAAGCAAAAGATTGAGAAGACTCCCTCTACCTTTCACCCGGATGTGGTGCAATCTGCATGCAACTATCGTCAAGACGGCTATAAGGAGTATGCTGAATTAATTGACATCATATAAGTTGTGGATGTTCAATATGGGGTTCTAAGGAAGAACTACATCTCATAACTGCCTAGTAGCAATGTTGTCCATGAAGCCAATACTAGCAGCTACAAGGTGAAGAAGCCTCTCACAAAGGAGAGGGGCAAGAAGAGTAAGGTCATGGGTCGCAAGGCCAAGCAAAATGCTCAAGCCAAGAAGGGCACACAAAAAAAAGCACGATGACAAACCCTATGGCCAGCAGGACCAAGGGTGCTATAAATGTGGCATTTGGGGGCATTGGTCATGGATTTGTTGTGAGCCACAACATGTTATTGATGCTTTCCAGTCTAAGAAGGGTAAAGGACAGCATGCGACACGCTTCGTCATTGCAGGTACAGAAGATCCACATCCATTAGTTGCACTCATGGATATGGACAGCCCAGTAGCAGCCCCTATCACCCCTTCTTTGGACATCGCAGCGGCCGCAACCGTAGTTTCCTAAGAGAATAATATCGCCATGGAGCAGATTCAGGAAGAAGTTTCTAAGTATTGTTGATTCGATCTTGTGCATGTATTGCACTTAGATCTTTTTATAGTCATTTGTAGCTTATGGTAGTGATGGAATATTGAATTATTTTCTTTGAATAATGGTTGTAAGCTCTAGGAGAGCAAAATATTAAATTCTTGTGATAAGTACTGCAAGACTTATTTTTTTCTTCTTCCCGTATTTATAATAGCAAGTTATGTTTTGATGCTTGAAGTATTTTATTTATGTGTTGATTGCTTCTTGCTCTATATTAATAAAATACATTATATCATAATGCTTGTGACGCTCAATGGAGGAAGTGTGCTTAGCTGATAGCGGCACAACAAATACTATCTTAAGAGAGACGAAATACTTTCAGTCGATTTGCAAGAATGCCGGTAGTCTTACGACAATCGCGGACAGTGATGCTTATATAATAGGCTCAGGAAGAACTACAATTATACTCCCGATTGGCACAACTTTTGTCATTGAAGAAGCCTTGTTGTACCCTAGAATCGACTATAATTCTCCTAAGTTTCAAGGATATTCGCGTTAACGGTTTGACGTAGAGACCTAATAAGAGTATGGTAAGTAATACATGCTCATTACAAAGAGTGAAGAAAGTGGAGAGCAAGTATTAGAATGACTTTCTTCATTTGAAACTGGGCTATACTACACTAATATTAAGGCACATGCATCCTGTACTACCTTGAAAACCATATTTAGAAGCTCAGAACTTTTCTATCTCTGGCATGATAGATTAGATCACCTAGGTTTTAAGATGATGAGAAATATAATTAACAATTCACATAGACATAATATCGATATAAAGAATTTTCCGAAATAGGAAGATTTTGTGTGCCCCGCATATGCCATCGGAAAATTAATTACTAGACCTTCTGCTCTAAAAGTGAAGGATGAAGTCCCTGCATTCCTGGAACGCATCTAGAGAGACATTTGTGGTCCTATACAACCCTGTTATGGCTATTTAGGTATTTTATGGTGCTTATCGATGCTTCCTCAAAATGGTCGCATGTATGCTTATTGTCTACAAGGAACCATGTTTTTGCAAATATAATCTTGCAGATAATCAGAATTAAAAATAATTTCCTTGATTATCATGTGAAGTCCATCAGAATTGACAACGCCAGATAATTTACTTCAAAGGTATTTGATGATTATTGCATGGCAATGAGAATTAAAGTTGAGCAGAGGCATTAATTAAAAGGATTAAATTTATTACCCGACCGCTTTTGCAGAATTATAATTTACCAACTACATGTTGGGAACATGCGATCTAGCATGCAAGAACTCTCATCAATTTTAGACCATCGGCATATAACATCCATTCACCTATGCAACTAGCGCAAGGGTCAAGACCGAAAATTTCTCATCTTCGCAAATTTGGGTGTAATATTTATGTACCTATACCACCACCACAACGAATCGAGTGGACCCTCTCTGGAAGTATGGGATATATGTTGGTTATGATATTGCATCCATAATCGTATTTGCACCCTATGATAGGAGATTTGTATCTTTGCTGATTCACCGATAGTATATTTGATGATGACAGCCCATCATAAGGGGAAGAAATCAACCGCTTGATAGAAAATATCAGAAATAATGTGGCAAGCCACGGGAATCCATCCACATGACCCGCACACTAGTGAAGCAAATAGATAAGTTCAGAAGATAATTGATTTGCAAGCATTAGCGAATCAACTGCCTGATCACTTTAGAGATTTGAAGAGCGTTACCAAGTCGCATGTGTCTACACGCAATGCACCAGAAAGGGTTGAAATACCAAAGAAAATTGAAGGTACCCCTAATCCCGTCCATAGGCCTCAGAATAAAAGGACGGGAACTCCGGCCCCTCGAATACCAAGTAGCCGGGGACGCTTGGAAAAAAAGGATAAGAAGGACATGACACAGCTGATCACTGAAGTTCCACAGAACCAGAAGGGGAGCCAGTTGAGACTTGACATTAGTATGGAACCTTCAGGAAAAGGCATACCAGACTGGAATGTTCCCACAGAGGGAGATACCAGCACGGATGTGTGTGTACACATCGGAGCTGAAAAACTAAAAAGATTTTCCCTCATAATTAGAAGCAGCGGTGCGCAAGTAGAAGCATTAGAAGAATTGTTCCATGAAGAAATAGCTATAAATTATATGATCACATGAGAATCTATGAATAAGACAACATCCAATGTCGACATATATTTTGTAAAGAAAATTATCACAATCA
The DNA here is from genome assembly GCA_036346395.1 of Hsuehochloa calcarea. Lineage (NCBI taxonomy): Eukaryota > Viridiplantae > Streptophyta > Magnoliopsida > Poales > Poaceae > Hsuehochloa > Hsuehochloa calcarea. The sequence goes on along the minus strand of CM070593.1, from coordinate 50,628,394 downwards.
TCAATCTTGATCCAGAGCCTACATCGCTCGCTAAATGTAAGAAAAGATCAGATTGGGAAGATTGGAAGGAGTCAATAGAAACTGAATTATTAATCTCTGAATAAAAGAGAGGTGTTTCGGGTAGTAAGCCACACGTCTCCCCATGTGCACCCCGGAGGGCATAAGTGTGTATTTGTTCAAAAGAGAAACGAAAATAATGAAGTTGTAAGATATAAACCAAGGCTCATTGTACAAGTTTTCACTCAACGCTCAGGAGTTGATTATGAAGAAACCTATTCCCCGGTCACGGGCGGTGTTACCTTTAGATATTTAATCTCAATGGCAGTGAACTTGAATTTATAAATGAAATTAATGGATGTGGTAACTGCATACCTTTATATAAACCTGAATTCTGATATTTATATGAATGTACCTGAAGGTATCCCTGTCCCGAACAAAGACAGAGCAAACAGAAATCTGTACAGTGTAAAACTCATAAAGTCACTGTACGGACTTAAGCAATCGGATGAGATGTGGTATAATCGCTTAAACGACTTTCTATGCAAGAAAGGCTATACGAATAATGAAGATTGTCCCTGTGTATTTATACAACGATCCCAGAATGGATTTTGTATAATCTCAATATATGTAGATGATCTAAATATCATCGAAATCTTAGAAAATATTAAGGAAGCAAGCTCTTACCTAGAGTTGGAGTTCGAAATGAAAGATTTGGGTAAAACTAAATATTGCATAGGCTTGCAGCTTGAGCATGCCCCCGAAGGAATATTAGTGCATCAGTCAATCTACACTCAAAAGGTGTTAGAAAGGTTCGGCTTTGAAAAGACATACTATTCGAAAGTGTCAATGGTCGGAAGATCTTTGTAGCAAGACAATGATCCGCATGCACCTAGAGAAGAGAGGGGAAGTCCTGGGTCCGGAATTCTCGTACTTAAGTGCAATCGGAGTACTCATGTATTTAGCAAATTGTACTAGACCGAACATTACATTTGCCGTGAACTTACTACGAAGGTATAGTACAGAACCTACCAAAAAGCATTGGCAGGGAATAAAGGACATATTCTGATACTCCCAAGGAAACAAAGACCTTGATTTGTTCTACAGAAAGAACCAGGATCTAACCATGACTGGCTATGCAGATGCCGGGTACCTATTGAACTAGCACGCAGCCAAGTCGTCAACATGCTATGTTTTCTTATGTGGTGGAACTACATTTTCATAGAAATCGTCTAAGCAAAGCCTTGTATCGACTTCGACGAACCACTTAGAAATTATAGCACTGTACGAGGCCTCACAAGAATATACTTGGCTTCAGCGGATGATTCACAACATTCAACAGTCGTGTGGATTGAATATCGCGTAAACTCTCACTATTATCTATGAAGATAATACAGTTTATATTGCATAAGTGCAGATGGGTTATGTGAAGAGTCAACTCACAAAGCATATCAATATCAAGTTCTTCTATGCTCATGAATTGCAGAATATGGATGAAATTAAAGTATTGCATACTAAGTCATATGAAAATCTCACAGCGTCCAGTTTTGAAAGATGGATATGTGGAATTGAAACGATGAGACTTAGAGAAGTGCAGAATTCAGGGGGAGAATCTTCACAAACTTATTATTGAAACTTGATCACGAAGATCGAGTACCCAAAGAATAAATCCTGAAGATAAAATAAAATAGGTTGAATTGTACTATTTTTTTCCTTGATGAATTTTTTTTTTAAGTTTCTTGGCTAATGTTTTTATTGAGGTAATTCGTGCTCCAAAATTTTCTCATTGGGTTTTTATGGAGTTTTGACGATACATGAACATATCGGATGAGTGTCCAATAGAGAGTGTTAGGAAATTTGAGCCTGGGCCTTGCCGGTCTGGACTATGGTGGACCCATTATCCACCTCTATATTATATAGGAGGGACCCCCAATCATTGTACATGTTTTTGAGAAGAGAAATAAAAAGAAGAAAGAAGTTCACCCAAATCTCTATGTTCAATTTATTATTTATTCTTGTATTATTCTATGTGATTCTATATTTATTTACGAGATGATCAATTGAACTGGACTCTTCCTCAACAGTGATAATTGAAGGCCGTGCAACACTAGTCCTTGGACGAAACCGGCGAGCCAACAGAATGTCTGCATTGCACGGAGCATGGCTGAAAAACTGTGCACGGACAGGGAATCTGAGCGCTGAGCGGCAGCAGTTCTGCGCATGCGTCGGCTGGGATCAGCACGGCGGCCGTCTGCGACTCTGCCAATCGCACATGGGCCCAAAGCGATGGAGTCATATCCACCGTCTGAAAGGTACGCCTGGATCCGGCCGGGCCCTGGCGTACGAGATGACGCGCGCGGTTGATGATCACCTCTCCTCTCGATCTATCCTGCAACCGTGGAGATTTCGATTCGTTTCTCCCGCTATGCCTCGACCGCATGTGGCCATGCGGGGTGGTCCAGTTCCGAAGAAAAAACGCCGAAGGCACGCCCAGAAACCAGCATCCATCAGTAGTAGTACGAGGGAAAGAGACGGCACGGCACGGGTGGCTCGTAAGTTAGTTCATAACGATCAAGGAAGATGGCAGTTACGTACGTGATCACACGGTTCGCTTTAGCTTTAGCGGATGAGTGAACGCCTCAACCTTTTACAGTGTAGTACTGACCGAGTTGGTGAGGTGATATCAATCGTTGATCTGTTTGCATTTGCCTTTTATCCGCACGTAGCCTACCAAACCTTTCACATGCAGAGTGACGAATCGCGAGACTGTATTGTGTGGATGAAACTGGTGCGTGCATGCGCTTTATGTTACCGGCCGGTGAAGAAGCCCTATAGACCGAAAAGATCTGAAGGGTTACGATGAAACATTGTGTAGTGGCCGGACCAATCGATGGAAGTGCCGGACCCTTTCCTTGCGCATGCGCGCGTGAAGAGTGAGGGAGAAAGAGGCGTGCATGAGTACAGGCGAAGGAAAGGTGGTATGAACTCTGATCACTCACGAGGCATAAAGGGAAAGGGAAAGGCCCGAAGAAACGAAACGAGCAGAAAATAGCATGGAGCTAGCGCGCACTCACTCTCGCAACACAGGCCATAATGCGCAGGAGCGAAGGAAAGCAACGGCCGACCCGACCCGACAGAAGCAAAACGCACCGTAATTATGGTGTTTCTGCCCCATCGATCCAAGGGCAGGCGTCCGAGACGGCACGGCTAACTATAGTGCTGGACGGCCGCGCGCATTGGTCTCGAGTCAATTAGTGCGCGGAAGCGCGCCGTAATTAGCCCCGCGACCGCCCGTGCCGTCCATGCCAAAGCGTCTCGCGAGCCACGGCTCACGACGACTCATTTGGGCGTGGGCCAGCTTTGCGAAAAATGTGAACCGTGACGACTGACGACGTTGTTCTGGACGGCGCGGTGTCCTGGTTGGTGTAGTTTGGGAGGTCGGAACGACCTAATTAAGTTGGTGATCACGTATTCACGTTGATCTCTGTTGCGAAAGACATGAGAAAGCGGAATATGCTCTGCGTGTTTTCCCCTCCTTTTTTGTTTGGAAACGGCCGCGCTCGGACTCTGCTACGAACCGCACAAGCACAGGACACCGTGGATCATTTAGTTCGCAAAGGCGACGAGGGATGCGACGGCGACGGGCAAACAAGCCAGTCCACAGTTCATCTTCCGGTACTCCTGCGGTCCTGCCGCTCGCTCGCTCTGGCTGGCTCTGGGTCAAGCATTTAGGCGGAACATTGAAAGTCGAATAATTCGATGCCGACGTGCCCCGACAGCGGTCGTGGGGGCGCCCGGGGCCGGTGACGCCACCGTGACGCCACGATCGCGTCAATAACTTGATCGTCTGGTAAAAAGAAGAAAGAAAAAGGAAAAACGGAAGAGCTAGCTAGCAAGCAACCAGAAGAGAGCAGCACCAGCACTGCAGCACAGCATCGGGCGTGTTCACGTGTGCGTGTTTCAGTCAGTTCGATCTTAACTGATCTGGCAGCTAGCCGGCGCGCGCGTTGGCCTAGTTCTGAGCACATCGACGAACTGAACAGTCCAACAGGTCACCCTAAACAAGGCCTTGATTGCAACGATTATGGAACCATACATGTATTCTTGTTGCAGCCGTGAACCAACGTACAATCAATAGATATACATATTTGGATTCAGTATATATATATATATGCGCGCGCGCCTGGCCGGGTGACTATTCCTGAACAGGTGATTCTATGCAATCGTATGCATCACGCTGATGCAGGTGTGATGCTGTGTACATGTGTGTTCTTACTTTGGGAGAAGAAAAGATCGATGGATCGAAGTGGCCTTTTTGCAGATCCAAGTGCTGTCTCCACAAAATTAGCGGCGGATATGCTTTTCGACTGTCCTTTCCCGGCCGTAGCTAGACAGTAACTAGGCTTCTCTGTTGCACCTTTGCGACTTGCGAGAGAGTAGTAGTAGGCCCCACCACGATCTCTCGTATTAGTAGACCTACTAGGTGGATCGACGAGGCAGAGTGCTAATGATATGATACTCTTCTAGAAGACGAAAAAAAAAAGCAAGATCTTTCAATTCATGCTCTCCAGTATAATACGTGCACAATCTACGTCGTTACGTCGCGCGCATCCGTAGTGTTAGAGACACCACTTGTAACGCATGCAACAACTCGAGCTTGAGCTTTTGCTGTGTCGTGCCAACGTACATGACTTCACCGCGACGATGCAATTTTTTGTATGTGCAGCTTTGTGTTTATCTCTAAGCCTAACAACTAGTACTAGCATGTGTTCCAGCCGCATGCGGCCATATATACGGCCAACGCTGAGAGCTAGCGTAGTGATCTTGTCGAAAGTGACCCAAGATCATAACCAGAACGGATATACCACTTGGATAGAGACTTTTCTCTGTTTCAAGTCTACTGCTCCAGTTAATATGCTCACCTAGCAGCTAGCTAGCCGGTGCTCTGTAATGCCATTAGCTATGAGTGCGTATAACGATGTTGCTTTGCATTCCTCCCTAACATATACATAAAAAAAGAAGAAGATGAAAGTGAGGTATATGCATAATTGATATACTACAAAAGAATGTAGACCATAAAAGGCTAGGTATTTACGTTGATTGTGAATTAGTGATGAGATGGTCCAGATATTTGGAGAAAAGGGATTCACTTGTGGCAGGAAAAGAGAATGCACTACATTAGCCTTATCCGTTCCACTGTATATCTCCAAAAATGATCAGTTTTCATTCAAGAACGAAACACATGGCTCGAGCAGGCTTGTGGTCAGAGCTATCCTCTGCTCCAATTTCTGATGAGATCGTTTAATTCCCTAGTCTGGAAAGCTAATTACATCGTTTTATTACGGGCTGGTCCTTAGGATCTCCGGATGAGGCGACGAAAGATTTTTCTTTCCATCGAATAACATGAATGTGAAAGTTGCGTTGGACTTTACCCCTTTTTTTGAGAGAGAGAGGAGCATTGGACCAATTGTGAAGTAAACATCTGTTACGACAGATAAAAATATAGCCCATAACTGTTTGGACAGGCCGTGAGGCAGCCCAGCTACGAAGTTAGAAGGGCCAGTATGGAAACAAGATCCTTCGTTGAGCATATCTTTTTTCCATTTTGAAGACAAACCGAAAACATGTTGGATTCATACGGTGCAAAAGGATAGCTCAAACAATGGTAAGAGGATAATTAAGCAGGGATAAGCGTATATTGCCTATACTTACATATTACTGGAGTGAAAACGAAGTTGGAGAGTGAATCATGCGCCGTGTGATCATTTTTTTGGGCAGATTCTGAATAGCGTCCTGTCGGCTATCAATTATCATCCAGCGTCACGGTTTGGTTCGAGATTGTTTCTTGCCTTGTTTGGTCTAGTAATTATAAGAAACAAGTACTAGTAAAAAATTGGAACAAGTCTTGCACAAATGTTGAGATGGCCGAGTTGGTCTAAGGCGCCAGATTAAGGTTCTGGTCCGAAAGGGCGTGGGTTCAAATCCCACTCTCAACAAATTTGATTCTTTTTCTTTGAACATTTTTTCTGTACATAACAGTTCATTCTTTTTTTTTTTGGATACATAGCAGTTTTCTGTCTGTTAACTGGACCGGGCCTTCTAGTTCTAGCCCGTGTTGCTGAAAACAGTACTGAAAACGGTACGCGCTCGACCGAAATGGACGACTATGTGTTCTTACTAATATATTTATTTATATTAAAAAATAATTACAAACATTGTATTTACCCAAAACATCATTTGCCATGTTTTACATCTCATTGTTTGTACTTCATCCATGTGTTACATACTATGAACAACATCACACGACATTATAAACTAATTTATTGTAATTAATGGGTAACAATAAGCTATTTCCGTGGTTAAATGGGAAAACAACCAAATAATTGGATTATGTAGTCAATTAATAATTCACGGACGTTAATAACACTACGGTCAATTAATCATTCCTTGACATTAATAGCACTCCAATTATACTATATTTAGACACCGCCACCGATTAATCAATTGAGTCGGCCATTTTCACCGCATTGATTCAAGCTAGCATTTCAGATGCATGCCCGATTCATTACTGCCGCACGCGTCGGTCCACCTGTGCTTGTTTGAATAGGGAAAGATTAGAATCAATTCTTTCAAATTGAAAGAGATTTTAGTTCAAGCTCGAAGTCAATCCGGAGGGATTAACTCAGATTTTCGAATTGAATCGGATTACAGTATATTCAAACAATGCCTAACAAGTCTGGCACCGGGAACGGCGTTGTTAATGGGATGGGGCGCTGCCATTTCAGTGACCATGGCTTAGCCGGCGGGGCGTTGATAGCGTCCACATTTTCTCTTTGACTCCAGTTAGCAAGACTCGCGATCTCACGTGTTTTGGGAGTAAAATATTACCAACTGGTGAATCAAGCGATGAAAGGTAGCAGTAATTGTGTACTCCGTGTCACCAGTCACCAGTCACCAGTCACCAGACATGAAGCAGTGGTACGATCGAAGGTCGCGTATAGCTGTCACCACCACGTGCAGCTTCTCAAGATTTGTGCATGCAGCAGTCGGCAGTTCCTAGTCAATGGATCTGCTACATTACATTAGTCGTCGCTACTCGCTACACACGACGATTTAAGTAGGTGATACCTGCGGAGCGTACTTGCACCTTTGGGCCGCCGACCCCGACCAGTCAAAGCGTCTGAACTGAGATATCAAACCCTAACATACCCACCAAGCCCAAGTGCAGCCCAGTAGCTCACGCAGTCACAGCCGAAATTTCCGCCCCAGATTCTGAACACAAATCAACCTTGATTCATGTCAGTTAGCTTCCGCATTTCTTTTTCCTGCCATCCTCTCTGTACCTATATGAAACGCATGCAAGGTAATGTAACATGCATGCGTATCATGTCCGTGGAAATGTAATTAGTCCTATGTGTAATTTGGTGTAAGCGTTCTACCCCGTTAGGAGCCGCTGTTGCATGTTTATATAGGCCAAGAATAGCTCTCGGCAGCGTATACAATCAGGAGATTACAATCCGTATACAATCAGGAGATTACAATCTTAGAAACAAGGAAACAAACTAACCATATATTCTAGTTACATTCTATTCTTATCTCTTTCCATATCTCTAACACTCCCCCTCAATCACAACTTATCAAGATTGAGATTGAACTTGAACTTCAGAATCGATGAGTCGACAATGGTTTTGTAAATCCGTCGTGACTTGATCACCTGTAGGTACAAACCGAATATCTAATTGTTTTCTTGCTACCCTTTCTCTCACAAAATGATAATCAATCTCTATGTGTTTTGTCCTAGCATGAAAGATTGGATTAGCCGACAAATATGTAGCACCCAAGTTGTCACACCATAATTGAGCCGCTTATGTCTTGATATATGTAGCTCATTGAGTAAGGACTGAACCCATATCATTTCAGCTGTTGCATTGGCTAATGCTTTATATTCTGACTCAGTGCTGGAACGTGAAACCGTTGCCTGTTTCCTTGCATTCCATGACACTAAATTTGTTCCTAAGAATACAGCAAATCCACCGGTGGACCTTCTATCGTCAGGACTCCCTGCCCAATCAGCATCAGAGAATGCACTCACTCTAGTTGACTGAGATTTTCCTATTCTTAACCCAAGATTGGTTGTTGAGCGTATATACCTCAAAATTCTCTTAACTGCAGTCCAATGTTCAGTTGTTGGTGAATGCAAAAACTGGCATACCTTGTTGACAGAGAAAGCAATGTCAGGTCTGGTAAGTGTGAGATACTGCAAGGCTCCCACTATACTTCTGTACTGTGTTGAATCCTCAGGCCCAAGTGGACTGCCTTCATGAGCTGACAACTTCTCTGAAGTAGATAAAGGAGTGCTAACAGGCTTACAATTTGTCATTCCAATTCTCTTGAGTAAGTCTGTTGCATATTTCTCTTGAGTAAGAAGAATACCATCTTTTACTTTATTTACCTCTATGCCAAGGAAGTAATGCAACTCTCCAAGATCCTTGAGAGCAAACTCCTGATTGAGATCCTTGAGTAAAGTTGTAGTAGCCTCTTGTGTGGAGCTAGCAACAATGATATCATCCACATAAATAAGAAGAAAGATAACAGTGTTACCTTTATTGTAAAAGAATAATGATGTATCTGTCTTTGAAGCCATAAAGCCAAGATTACACAGCTTTGTACTCAAAGCGAGCATACCACGCTCTTGGTGCTTGTTTAAGACCATAGAGTGACTTGTCCAGTTTGCAAACAAAGCCAAGCTTATCTTTGTCCTCATACCCAGGAGGTTGTCTCATGTACACCTCTTCCTCCAGAACACCATGAAGAAACGCATTCTGTACATCCAGCTGTCTAAGGCTCCATCCCCTAGAGATAGCAAGAGACAAAATAATTCTAATGGTAGCAGGTTTTACTACGGGACTAAATGTGTCCTCATAGTCTATGCCATACCTTTGCTTGAACCCTTTGGCAACTAGGCGAGCTTTGTATCGGTCTAAACTCCCATCAGATTTTCTTTTGACCTTATATACCCATTTGCAATCTATGATATTTCTTCCCTTCTCAGGTGGAACAAGACGCCAGGTATTATTTTTCATTAAGGCCATATATTCTAGATCCATAGCATTTTTCCAATCTTTGTGTGTGAAAGCTTCTTCTAGATTTTGAGGTTCACCGGTGAGTGTAAAATAAGACTGTTTATCATACCGTATAGTGCCATCGGTGTATATTTTGTCTTTGCGGATTCCACTCTGAAGACGTGTGTGTGGCCGCGGTACTGTTACTATCGTGGGATCGGCTGTTACTGAGGTCCCTGCTTCGGCTGGCGCAGAAGAAGTTCCTGGTTCCCCCGCTGCATCACTGCCAGGGGCTGCATGCATCAAAGTAGGTGTGGCAGACATTGGTTGGTGAGGCCCGGGAGACAGCGAGTCGATGCCGTCGCTGTCTGCATCATGTGCCGACCCCGGAGCAGCAGTGGAAGACACAAGCTCATGAGACGTGCCATCCTCATTCTCCACCGTATCTATATTTGTTATCGGAACCTGTGAATGTCCTGCTAATTGCTCACCAACATCATTAGTATCATCAAGATTAGGATCATTAGTCACCGGATTAAGCACGCCACCCCTAGAAACAGGAACATCGAGTTGAGAAGATGTGGAGGCAACAAAACAATCTCGATCATGCAGCGCAAGACCGCATTGGAATGTAATTTTCCAAAAGGAAAAATAGTTTCATCAAAAACAACGTCACGAGATATATAAACACGCCAAGAGAAATGTCAAGGCATTTGAATCCTTTGTGAATATTGCTATAGCCAATAAAAACACATTGTTTTGAGCGAAATCGAGTTTTCTAGTGTTGTATGGTCTAAGATTAGGCCAACAAGCACAACCAAAAGTTCAAGAAGAAGCATAGGCCGGTTTTGATGAAACAGCGCCTAGGGGTGTGGAATACTCAATGACTTTGCTTGGGTGCGGTTGATGAGATAAGAAGCGCAAGGAATGCCTCATCCCAAAATTTGAGAGGCATGGAAGCATGAGCAAGGAGAGATAAGCCCACTTCTACAATGTGTCTCAGAGCTGTTCAGTGACCCCATTTTGTTGATGGGCATGGGGACATGAAACACGGTGAGTGATGCCTATCTGTGAAAAGAAGGAGTGTAATTTTTCATATTCACCACCCCAGTCAGATTGCAAGGAAATAATTTTCCTATTGAATAATCTTTCAACAAGATTCTGGAATTCACGAAATATCTGAAACACATCAGATTTAAATTTGAGGAGATAGATCCAAGTAAACTTGCTAAAATCATCAATAAAGCTGACATAGTACTTTTTGCCCCCAACAGAGTCAGATGCTGGACCCCAAACATCAGAGTAAATAAGTTCTAGAGGAAACTTAGACACACTAGAGGATGTAGAATAGGATAACTGATGGCTCTTGGCCATTTGACAAGCATCACAGACTTTATGACTTGTAGACTCGCTGTATGGCAATTTATTGTTGCTAACAACTTTTTGGACAATAGCTAAAGAAGGGTGGCCTAGCCGACTGTGCCATCTCGCAAGAGATGGTCTGATGACTCCAAAGGCTTGTTTTGGTGTAGATTCCAAGGGATAGAGACCGTTGCGACATCGTCCTCTAAGCAGGATACTCTTCGTTCGCCGATCCTTGATAAAGAAAAGATTGGGGTAAACTTCTAGGTAGGCATAGTTATCATATATGAAACGGCGAACAGAAATAAGATTTTTCATAGCCTCTGGAGCATATAAGACATTGTTTAGATATAAATCACGACTAGGGGTGTGAATAGTGCTATGACCAATGTGACTAATGTCCATACCTGATCCGCTTGCTGTGTGGATCTGATCTTTTCCAATGTACTTTTCATGGGTGGTCAGTTTATCCAACTCGCCCGTGATGTGATCGGTTGCTCCAGTGTCCATGTACCAGTTCGTGTCAACTCCATATGAGTGAGTCGCAGCGGCAGCACTCTTTTCAGGAGCAAAATCTTCATCGAACCTATGCCAACAATCAACAACAATATGTCCTGTCTTACCGCAAAGTTGGCATGTAGGTCGCTTGCCTCCATTGTTGGCGATGCCGCGGCCTGCTCCAGAATGGCCTCTGCTGTCACGACCACGGCCACATCCGCGACCGCCTCCTCTGCCGCGGGCTGGCGCTCCATGCCCGCCGCGACGTGCCAAGTTGGCTTGGTAGCCGGCCTGGCGCAGGTTGTGGCGATTCTCGAAACTAAGGAGCTGTGAGTACATCTCTGCTACTGTCACCGGTTCGGGTCTGCCGACAATAGATGATACTACCGGCTCGTAATTTTCATCAAGACCGGCAAGGATGTAGCCCACCATGTCTTCATCATCCATTGGTTTCCCAGCGGCCGCCATCTCATCACCGAGTGACTTCATCTTGGTGATGTATTCCGCAACACTCATATTCCCTTTGGAGGTGGTTGCGAGTGCAATACGCGTGTTCACAGATCGTGCACGCGTTTGCGTGGAGAACATCTCGTTGATTGCTCTCCAGACTTGTGCGGCAGTGTGCATGTTCACCACCTGCATGAGAACTTCTTTGGAGACTGTTGAGAGCAAGAAGCCAAGAAGTTGCTGATCGGCAACAACCCATTCGTCATACGCTGGGTTGGCTTTCTTCACAATCTCGTCCCCATCCTTGGCGTCGATCAGCTTTGCTGGAGCAGCAGTCGCGCCGATGAGATACCCCTCCATGCGGGCACCTCGTACAGCCGGAAGGATCTGCGCCTTCCACAGGAGAAAGTTGGCCTTCATCAGCTTCTCGGTGACGACTTGGCCGAAGAATGGATTGGCGGTGACTCCGTTGAAAGAACTCGCCATGGCTCCACTAGATGCGATCTGGATGTTTGTGGAGGAGAGGCTCTGATACCATGTAATTTGGTGTAAGCGTTCTACCCCGTTAGGAGCCGCTGTTGCATGTTTATATAGGCCAAGAATAGCTCTCGACAGCGTATACAATCAGGAGATTACAATCCGTATACAATCAGGAGATTACAATCTTAGAAACAAGGAAACAAACTAACCATATATTCTAGTTACATTCTATTCTTATCTCTTTCCATATCTCTAACACTATGTACTAGTGCAAGTAGAGATGTACAATAGTAAAGTAGGAAGCTGGCTGGCATTCCGTGCTGGGTTTCAAGGTTAGTGAAGACTTTTAAGCATCGGCATTGGTGTTAAGAGTGCAGATAAGCAGAATGCCCGCCATGCCAAGCAAGCACGACGGTGGACCAAATCCCATCACATCCCACACACGCGAAATTCCCAACCCAAGCCAAACGCAACCTCGCTCTCTCTCTCTCGGAAAGCGCGAAGTCTCTCGCTCGCACTGTCGCACAGATGGATCCTGGACCTAGAAGCCGTGTTGGTGTTGCTATTTTATTCAAGAGTGAGGAGTGCCTCTAGCTACTTTACCAACTTGGAACTCAACAAGTACGAGCTGCAAACTCTGCACGCCAAGGAAAGGTCCCCTCGTCCTACAGTTTTTAGTAATGCAATTAGCTAGCAGCTGGCCTTGGTCATTGACGTTTGACAACCAATCCATGATGAAAGAGCCAACTCAGTGCAGTATATACATGCAAAGAGCCTAAACATTGCTTTCTACTGGGACAACACATGTACATTAGGCAAAGGAAATTTTTAAAAGAATGCGTACACCTCAATCGCTAAGTTACAGCAGCTATCGCCACTTCCTCGCGAAAAAAAGTACTACTTGGTCATGCAATAAGGCTGTATAATTAAGAAAGAAAAAACACACGCACCTGTATATAAAAGTCTTTTCTTTTCTGCGCTACTAGTACTTGGTCTTCAGACTTCAGCAGAGGAACGTACAATAAAAAAAATATGAGCATGTGAATATGTCGGCCAATGCAGATCTAAAAAGGATCTTCGCTCATGATAACTAGTAGGGGATAAAAGATCCTAAAATCCGCTCTATTTCCTTTTACCAAAGAATGCATACGTCCTCTATGCAAATGACAGGTGAATTGAAGGCTGTATAAGATGGCACAATGTGCGAAAGAAGCTCTGCTTAGCAATGCGAATAAACGTTTCCAGCACCAGATTGAAAAGGTTGCATGGAAAAAAAATTCCTCGATCATTTTAGCGCTACAGGAAAAGGAAATCTTTTGATGATCTGCTCGTTAGAAACGAATGGACGTCAATCATATTTTATATAACATCTAATACTATATGCATTGCACTATTTTATATAACATCTAATACTATATGCATTGCACAAAATCAAATATAAAAGTATATGGAGTGTACAAATGTATGTGCTATAGTAGCTTCGTTGTGTTGCTTCCTTCATAAGTTCTGTAGACTGTGATTTGTCCTATCCATGTACAGTTCGAGCAAAATGATCAATTACCTAAATATGTCAAGAAGACGTGAACTACAGAATGAGCAGTGATAACGACACGACTAAGTAGTATCAAATTGATATGAATCCATGCACATCATATCTACACTACTGTAAGACAAACAGTGCACACTCTTTTGGTGCACATGACCAGTTCTTAAATGTTTCATTTCCAAGCTAATAGAACTACTGCACAGAGCAGAAAGTGGTGAAGCTTTCTAGTGCTGTATTGCTCTGGACATGCTAGCCTATACGCAAATTCATATCAATCATTGAAAAAAAAATATCATGAAATCAAAGAGGAAGAGAATGACGGATCATATTCAGTACACGCATAACAAACCATCAGTGTATATTGCTTAATCAAGTTAATCAGGCTGAAATTTAATATATACATGCAGTTGCAGTGTCAATTAGTTTCTTTAATTTTGCTGACTGCTTATCTAGAACCAAAAATTAATCCCTTAAGCTTAAGATTAAGCATGCACTCAGTCAAATAAATTAACCAACCAATCACAATGAACACTTACAAGAAAGTTACGGATAGATACATCCACTGGACAATTTTCTTTCACCAAGATATCCACAGCTATATCTATTTCTAGAAAAGATATATATAATTAAACTTGCACACGGTTTATTCCCCGGCTTAATTGTGATCTCACCAAAATGTTAAATGAATCCATGCATGTCAACCAAAGTATGCATCATGCTCACTTGTGTTGAGGGAGCTGTAGTCGTCAGTACTTGATGGCTGTCCGGAAGCATACACCGCGGACAGCGCCGACATCCCCGGCGTCCCGGCGCCAGCTGCGACTTCTTGGCCAGCCTCGGCCACCAACACCACGTTCCCTGCATGCACCGGCGACGGTGCAGGAGCTACGAAGATGGCCGCGGCATGGACGTCGTCCATGAGGCCCGCCGCGCCGGCGCTGGCCTGCCGGTACCTGTGCTTGAAGATCTCGGCTCTAACGGCCTCCAGCTCGGCCTCCAGAGCGTTCAACTGCTGCTGCAGCATCGAGATCGCGCCCATGCAGCCGTACACCGGGTCGCGCAGCCGCAGGTTCGCCTCGTAGACCAGGCTGCTCGCCGCGTCGGCTCTCTCCGACTCGGCCACCTCCTAAAACACATGCACCGACCGAAGCCATTCACACACACAGTATACATGTCTCTTTTTTTAATTAAAAAAAAGAAAAAAAATAAAAAAATCTCTTTCAAAATTGTTGGGTCCGTCGTACCAGGAGCATCTTGGAGACGTTGCTGGCGCCGAAGACCTTGTGGACAGCGGCGAACTTGTGGGGTTCGTGCGGGGAGAAGTAGGCGGCGAAGGGGCACTCCTGCGCGCAGCGCCGGCGGAGGAGCTTGCATGCGGCGCACGGGGTCACGGTGTTCAGGGCGCCGCCGAGGCCAAGGCGGCGGGGGACGTGGTGCTGAGTCGGTGACGTGGCGACTACGACGCCGGCGGCGGCGGCGTCAGGTTCTCGCTTGATCTTCTTGCCGATCTCATCGAGTCTCTCCCTGCCGGAAGTCCAAAAGGCGGAGTTGCTATTTAGGGTTTGTTGCATGGAACTAAGGAGGGGGATCAAGGGGTGCGATGTAAACCACAATGGTAAAATTCTAACCATGAGAACAAGAAAAGGCACTACTATTGTTTATCTCTTCATTAACCTTTCGAGCAAAAGGAATAAATCAAAAGCACTTCCTATATTCTTTTGGAGATAAGACATCGAGAACTTTGAAAGGGAGCCTGGGAACAAAAGAGGAGGAAATTAACTGAAAGCAGCATCGATCTACTTGTGGTGGCCTCTTACCTTTCCGTGGACATTGAGGCATGCTCTCCTGTGCTTGCGAGGAGGAGATGGGCAAGCACAAGAGAATGCGGGGAAGGGGAGAGGCGGGCAGGGATCGAGAGGTATAGAAGTATAAAGTTTGGAATTGCAAGGAAAGGGTGCTTAAAAGGCAAGGTATTAATGAGGGGGATGGGCCTAAAGCATGTACAATTGGTAGCAAGTAAATGGGCAGGAGAGGTGAGGAAGAAATGCTGGCAAGTGAAGGTTGACTCGATTAGTTGGCCTGGCTCTCTCCCTCCCTCGTGTTTCCCTGCTGGTGTTTCTGCTCATGTCAAGGGAATGAAATGCTGTTGAAAAGACGAAGCTACCTAGGCATGCATCTGGCGCAACCACCACACCATTCTCTCTCTCCCTAACGTGTGACTACCCGTATCACTTACAACATCTCCGTTTTCCAAGTTCTCAGTGCCATTCGGGAAGCCAGATGGGGCCTTGTGTGTTATAAAAGACGGCGGAGTAACGACGAAGTAAAATAAGATTAATTACAGAGAGATACGAGATTTAACGTGGAAAATCCTCCCAATGCGAGAGGGAAAAACCACGGACGTCAGCCAGCAACAATCTTCACTATATCGGGATGAGGTTACAACACCGGGGATTTACAACTCTCATGTCTTATCCCAAACGGCGGCGGCTTACAGAAAATATATATATCTCAGGGAAACCTTAATTCGACTAGGATCCATACCGGGGGGCCTCACACGCTTCGTCCGTGTCGCCTAATTGATATATAGAATTTGGATCACAAAACAACATTGTGTTCTTCCCCCATTGATTTTTGGGCAATTTGTTTGTATGTAATCGAATAACTTTTTATGTTCCTTATATGACTGATGTCTCAACCTGAGATCCACGTGTCAATCTCACACTTAGTGATATATAAAGAATTATGCACTTTATTAGTGGCACGTAGGGAATAATCTTTGAATTTTTTAGGTGTGGTCCGTGTGGATGTCTATACAATAGGCGGTTGAATTTTTTAGAGATTAGTCAAATTTTCTTCCTTCATATCAATATCCAACAACGTTAGAAAATAGAAGCACATCTAACGTCAGAAAATTCGACTTACTTTTAGGCACACGATAATGAACAAAACCGAATTTTTAGGCTAAATTAGAATGTGTTTATGACTTTATATATGTCCAAGTAGTTTCCAAGATTTCTCATTCATGCAGTTTCTAAAAATTCGTTTCACATTAGCAGTTTCGTCCGTTAGTTCAATATGGTTTCTCAATATTTTAATCCGGATTTAGCTTGCAAGAGAAAAGGAGGGGACAATTTCTCAACAGTAAATAGAAAAAGGGAAGGAATACCGGCCGTATTTCTTAGGAGAGATATTGGGCTGTATTTCTTTGGAGAGAGTGATACTGTGGGCTTTTTTATATCACCGTAATTTTCTTTGTCGATGCAAGTCATGGACCTTCGATGCCATTCCATTGCACGCCGTTTACATTTGGGAAAACTATCCCATGCCGTGGGCCCAAAGCCTTAAAGGACCCAATGCCCAATGCAGCCTTTTGTTGCTAGCTAAGTCATCCGACTAGCCTGCTAAAAAAAAAGACATCCGACTGGTTGCTATTCTGGGCCAGGCCATCAAACAGAATGTCAAATAAAATCCCCCTGACGTAAAATTTTGCAGGCAACCTGATCTATAAAGACCTTTGAACCACACAAAATGTAATTTGTAGTGTACATCCTGAAGAAAGTGATTTGTAATCGAATAAGAGTGGAATAAACTCAAAACGATTATAATTTAGGATTACGCAGTCACACTTACGCAGCCCAGAAAGCTTCGTGTTGCGCGGCTGGCTAGCTAGCTCGAATCTGAAGACGAGCTAGCTAGCTCGCGAGCTGTGACTGTGAGCCCCATCAACGTACGTCTTGTCTCCAGAAGACGGTGGTACTGATCAGAATTAAGTGCGCGCGTGCATGGGGTAGCATGCTCACATCAACGTCTACACGGTACGATCGATTCGTGAACATGCAATAATTGGCTCTCTTGGTGGTGAGATGCACCAAAAAGGTGCCCCATTAACAAACGCTGAGCTAGCTTCGCAGTAGTTCCCCTTCCAACAAACCTGCTGTGTACTACTCCATTTGTTCGAGACTATACCATATTTTAGACATCGACGATTTTCAACATATGACTTTGACTATTACTTTTTTTATATCTAAATGTGTTTATAAAATAAAATATATTATATTATAAATATATTTTTCATGATTAATCTAATTAATGATACCGTTTTCATATGACCAATGCAAATAATTTTTTTATATATTGATAATCAAAGTAAAAAAAAAAGTTGGATTGTATGTTTTCTAAAACGTGCGTATGTTCCTGAATGGAGATGGAGTAGTTTGTAGCGACGACAATATACAGATTGGTGGTTCCTTTTGAATGGACTAGTGCCTTTTTTTTTACTGGATTGGGTAGCGAATTGGTTGCACGCATTTGTTTATGGATGTGTACGTTTTCCCAAATAGCCAGGTTGTTTATTTGACGTGCCGCCGACTAGAATTGAGCTTTTTAGAAAAGTGCTAAACCTGAGAAGTCTTTGTGGCGTTAATACCGCTATACGCCTACATACTTTCTAGTTTAGCTAGGTTGCTGGAGGATATCACAAGCCAAAGTATACCATAATGATCTGTCTTCGTGGTGATAATACTGCTACACTTCCTAGCTATCTAGTTTAGGTGAATACTGCATAGTGTACTCACTACATGTGACATACAGGACAAATTCTTAATGTCCACCAAACTGATTACTAGCGTAACATGGAACCCACTGATAGGATGCGAAACGTAAATCCGAAGTTGTTCCAATCCGCCGAAACAAATGTGGCCGTCTGCAGTACTAGGCAGTACCATTCATGAATGGATATATCACATAGGTGTCCCTTATGCACACAAGTCCCATTCCAGGGTGTGGTTGTGTGTGGGGGGGTGGGTGGGGGGGGGGGCATTTCAAGGGTTGTACTTGATGATGGCTGTTGGTCTGATTTTTCAATAAGAATGATAAATTTTGATTAGATGATGATCAACTCTCACAATTCAGGCTATGAACACGGCACACACGAACCAAGCAATGGCTGAACTAACCACCAGGTCGTTATCAACCGTGCGAAAAGACCCGATTGACCTGATCACGAGGATCAATTCCTGCAATCAATCGAAGAACAAGCAAGAATGAGGTAACAAACAATCCTGAATTGCTAATATATGATTAAATTCAAAAGTTGGGATTCCACAGAGATTCTTTACGGTTGGTCTAGTTGACACAAGCGAAGAACAAGAGTTTTTCAATGGAGAAACTAAGCAAACAAAATCCACCAAACCCTAATAGTGTTGGCCACTATACGAAGGAGGAAGAGGAGAAGGGAGGGGCGGCGGCACTGTTCATGTGAACAGTATGGACCTAGGGTTACAAGCTCCATGGGCCCAAGTGGAGGTGGCACAACACCTTAGCTTTCCATCAAGTACTTGTGGACCTCCAACGAACTCCGTATGCGAAAGTTATGCATGTTTGAAGTCGGTGTCGTCTCCAGATGCCGAATTAGATTGCAAATACTTCCCTTCATGATCATCTCCTAAGTTCCCGATTAAAAGAATATCACATGCATTAGGTAGCAGTATATTCTTATTAGAAATAAAATATACTCCTAGAAACGAAGTTACCTAATAGTTCAATTGATGTACACGAGCTCTAGTGATTAGACCTTACAAGTGCATAAGTTCATATCTATTATGATGAGTGTTGGGCGTATGCATGGAAGTGATGTCCTCATCATCTCCCCTTCTTGCATTTGAGTCATCCTTGACTCAAGCTCATCTTCTTCACCCAAATATGGCTTCAAATCTTCAATGTTAAATGTTGGACTAACCCTGAACTCTATAGGCAGATCAAGTTTATATGCATTTTCATTAATCTTAGCTAACACCTTGAATGGACCATCAGTTCTAGGCATCAACTTAGACTTTCTCAATTCAGGAAATCTATCTTTGTGCAAATGTAACCATATAAGATCACCAGGTTCAAAAGTTAAACTCTTTCTACCTTGACTACCAGAAACCTTATACTTAGCATTCATGCGCTCTATGTTTTCTTTAGTAGTTTCATGCAGTTTAAGGATAAATTCAGCACACTTCTTAACATCTAAATTTACTTTTTCAGAAGTAGAAATATACAATAAATCAGTAGGAGCGCGAGGATTAAAGCCATATACTACCTGAAAAGGGCTCACTTTTGTGGTAGAATGCAGCAATCTGTTGTAAGCAAACTCTACATGAGGTAGATATTTTTCCCCCATCTCCAAGTTCTTCTTCAAAATAGCCCTCAACATAGTTGATAACGTGCAGTTGATAACTTCAATTTGTCCATTCGTTTTGGGGTGACAAGTAGTAGAAAACGGCAACTTGGTCCCCAATTTCGCCCAAAAGGTGCGCCAAAAGTGACTCAAAAACATCGCATTCCGATCTGAAACAATAGTATTAAGCACTCCATGTAATCGAACAGTCTCTCTGAAAAACAATTCAGCAACAATTGTAGCATCATCGTTCTTATGAAAATGTATAAAATTTTCTATTTTAGAAAATCTATCCACAACAACAAAAACACTATCTCTCCCCTTCTTTGTTCTGGGTAGTCCTAAAACAAAGTCCATTGAAATATCCTCACAAGGAATACTAGGCACAAGAAGAGATATATACCTTGACTACCAGAAACCTTATACTTAGCATTCATGCGCTCTATGTTTTCTTTAGTAGTTTCATGCAGTTTAAGGATAAATTCAGCACACTTCTTAGCATCTAAATTTACCTTTTCAGAAGTAGAAATATACAATAAATCAGTAGGAGCGCGAGGATTAAAGCCATATACTACCTGAAATATCCTCACAAGGAATACTAGGCACAAGAAGAGATATATATAAACCATGCGGATTAAGTCGGGACTATGCTTTATTGCATGTAGTGCAGCGAGACACGTAACGCTTAACGTCGTGCCTCACTCGAGGCCAATAGAAGTGCTCGGCCAGAATATCCTCGGTCTTCTTGACACCGAAGTGTCCCATCAATCCTCCGCCATGCGCCTATAACCACAAAATTTGAACTAAGCTAGTTGGAATGCATAGCTTGTTAGCTCTAAATAAGAATCCATCTTTTAACACAAATTTATTCCAGCTCTTTCCCTCTGTACAATTCAGCATAACATCTGTAAAAGTATCATCTTGAGCATAAAGTTCTTTAATTGTTTCCAAACTAAAAATTTGACATTCAGTTGAGATAACATGGTATAACGCCTAGACAAAGTATCAGCAATAACATTCTCTTTCCCTTTCTTTGTTTGATAACATATGGAAACGATTCAATGAACTCTACTCACTTAGCATGTCTACGGTTTAGTTTACTTTGACTACGAATGTGCTTTAAAGATTCATAATATGAGTGTATAACAAACTCTTTAGGCCATAAATAATACTGCCATGTTTCTAAAATTCGAACGAGAGTAAATAATTCCTTATCATAAGTAGAATAATTAAAACTAGGCACACTCAATTTTTCACTAAAATAAGCAACGGGTTTACCTTCTTGTAGTAACATACCTCCAAGTCCAATTACACTAGCATCACATTCAAGCTCAAAAGTCTTACCAAAATCAGGAAGTTGGAGAAGTGGTGCATTTGTGAGCTTCTTTTTCAGAAGGTTGAATAATTGTTCTTATGCAGGGCCCCAATGGAAAGGAACACCTTTCTTGGTGAACTCATTCAATAGTGCGGCAATGGTAATGAAATTATTGATGAAGCGTTGATAAAATCCAACAAGTCCATGAAAACTTCGCACTTGTGTGACTGTGTTAGGAGTCGGCCAACTCTGTATAGCCTCGATCTTGGCTGGATCAACTTCAATACCCTGTAGAGTAACAACATAGCCAAGAAACGATACTCGATCGGTGCAATAGGTGCACTTCTCAATGTTACCAAATAAACGTGCATCGCGTAGAGTATAAAAAACAACACGTAAATGATCAAGATGTTACTCAAGTGACTTGCTATATATCAATATATCATCAAAATATACCACCACAAATTTACCAATGAAAGTACGCAAAACTTTGTTCATCAATCGCATGAAAGTGCTAGGTGCATTAGTTATACCAAAATGCATCACTAACCACTCATATAAACCGAACTTAGTTTTGAACATTGTTTTCCATTTATCTTCTAATTTTATGCGAATTTGGTGATATCCACTAAGCAAGTTAACTTTAGAAAACAAAGTAGAGTCACTTAATTCATCAAGCATGTCATCTAACTGTAATACCCCGGCCTGCTCGTAGTGTGGCCCATGTGGCCCATGAGGAGTTGTGTGGTGGGATTAGTCCCACATTGCTTGTCCCAAGTGAGTTATAGTAGTATATAATGCCTGTTGGATCCAAACGTAGCACCTCCGGGTTAACCTTTTTACACGAAGCGAGGACGAAAGTGTAAGTGAGGTGCTATGTGTGTGCGGGTCCGCCCCACGGTGGGCTGGGCATTGAGCCGAATTTGGGTCAGGGTGTTACAGATGGTATCAGAGCATCAACCTTCGCTGCACGGGCGCGTGCGGGACAGGGGCACGGGCATATGACGCATGACACATGTGGGCCCGGAGTGGACACACTGCATGGCATATGTGACGGCACTGGACGCACGGACGTGTCCGAGGGGTGGTTACGGGCATTTGCACGTATGCGGTATGTCGCCGAGGGCGACCCTTAAGGGGGTGAATGTAATACCCCAGCCTGCTCGTAGTGTGGCCCATGTGGCCCATGAGGAGTTGTGTGGTGGGATTAGTCCCACATTGCTTGTCCCAAGTGAGTTATAGTAGTATATAATGCCTGTTGGATCCAAACGTAGCACCTCCGGGTTAACCCTTTTACACGAAGCGAGGACGAAAGTGTAAGTGAGGTGCTATGTGTGTGCGGGTCCGCCCCACGGTGGGCTGGGCATTGAGCCGAATTTGGGTCAGGGTGTTACACTAACTGAGGAATAGGATGACGATATCTCATGGTAATATTATTGATAGCTCTACAATCAACACACATACTATCGACGACCGAGTCACCCATCTTACGAAATAAAACAGAGAAAAATGGCAAAGAGTTCTTGGGAGAGGATGAGACTGCTTTTTATTACTATGAACTGGATCCTTTACAGGTGGTGCCCTTGACAAGGCAATTGACTAATCCTAATTACACTAAGCGTAGTACTTGCTATGCTAATGCTTCATATAAAATTCAATCGTCTCTTGATCTTCTGAATTGGTTTGCCTTCTGCCATTCGCGTTCTTCCTTAAGTAGGTGATGAAATGGTGGTAGTTAATCCTGGAAGAGGCGCCTGTTGGAAGTGTCATGACTTGTCAGAGCGAGGCAACAGTTGATGAGACACTAAACCGCATGGTAGTTTATTGTTAGTGTCTTAGGACCATGAAACGTCGTGTGGTATGGAGCCAATATGACATGTGCTCCATTCATCACACGGTAAGGAATATGTCTGAAGCAAAATCCAGATACCAGTTCATTACTTGTACGAGCAGTCATCTGGTCGGGGACTAGGTACAGGACCTCGTTCGACCAGGGTACCTATAAGTAACCTTTGAACCTTACGGCCACAGAGATCGTTAGCCTTAGGGGTTACGACTCTTACGACCACGTGAGACGTTAGCATTAGGGGTTACGACCACGAAGATATATGGTCTTTTAATTATGTATTAAAGTAATATATAGAGATTTTAATCCTCATCAGCTAGCCTCCGAACTTTAAATGAATTGGGTATGTGAATACTTTTTCTTGATGAAGTCGTATCGGGTATACCCTCATTTAATGTTGTGACATATGAGGTGGTATGCATTCACTTTAAAGTTGAGAAACTGCCTTGGGAACTGAAGAATTTTTTTTCTATCCGTTGAACTTTTAGGTAATTCTCGATTGCAGTTAAGGAACTGCGGCTACAAAATCCCTTCAGTGCAAGGCTTTAGGGTTTTTATGCCTCCTGCTTTCCCTTTTCATCTTTGAGAGAAGGATTGCCTCCGACCTCCTTTTGCCTACAACCTTCTACAACCTCCTTTCTTTCATTCATATAATACCCAACCATGTCTGACTCGATCACCAACTAGTCGGTTTCATTAAGAGCGAGAAGAAGCTTGAAGCCTTGGAGAAGATTGAGATGCTTCCAGACAAGAATCTGATTTCTTAGTGATCAGCGGCCGGAGAGCATTCTCTGAGCAATGAAGATGGGGAAATCTATGTTTTCCTCGCATATATCGAATGCGGATACATGTTCCCGGTTCATTCGTTCCTCCCCAAGATTTCGGAGCACTATGGAATCGAATTGGTGAACCTTGCCCCTGATGCCAATGCCAATCTCAGCGTCTTCGTTTACTTCTGTGAAGTGTACTTAGGGATTTCCGTAGATCTAGAGCTCTTTAAGTACTTCTACAGGATGATGAAGTCGGGAAGACGATGGGGACGCTTGGGGAGTGCACCTTGCGCCTCCACAAAGGAAAAGCTGTTGAGTACATCTGTATGTACTCAAAGTCTTTGTGGTCGTCATGGAAGAACATATGGTTCTATATGACGGTCACTTAAAAAGACATGCTTTTTTTATACTGGTAAAAAGGTGGTTGAGAATCCAGAATGGTGCTCCTCCGTGAAGAAAGAGGGAAAGGTGGGGAGATAGGTTGAAGTCATCCAACACCTTGGTAATAGAAGTTTAACCTCCTGGCATGTAGTAAGGGATTTCTCCATGCGCCATATTAGCCCCCTGAAAGTCCCAAGCACATTCGATACTATGGTATATTGGTCGTGACAATGTGACCAAAGATTCCAAGGAGGGTAAGTCCTAAAAGATTCCCATCGGTTTGTTTATCTTGGTTGATCACTTTTGTAACCCTAAAGTCTCTTGTTCATTCTTATAGCCCTTTCACCTAATGAGATTAGAAACCAGATCAAAATGATCTGCGTTGGGGAGCTTGATGACAAGGCTGATTCCCCCCCCATTTTAGTGATTGTTTATGCAAAAGAGAGAGCTGAGAAGCTTAAGGTAAAGATATCAATCGTCTCACCATTTATGTATTTTCCGATTGGTTTACCGTAAATCCTGTTTGATATGTAGTCAGTTGAATTGAGGGTCAATGAGACCACCGAGAGTTGTGAGCCGACTGACACTCCGACTGCTCCTACGACCACCCGAGATGGTGATCTTACAGAGGTAGATAACCGAATAGAAATGTATATTCTAGATGAAGAATTTTTATCACCTGACTAACTTTGATTGTTAATTAGGCGGTTGCCGTGGACTCCAAAGTGATCGCTTACGATTTGTCAGTTGCTATTGAAGCAACCGTTCTGGAGGTCGATGGGACCACACCATCCAACCTTATGGTCAGGGATCTTATTCTTGACCAGCTGGTTGAGAATTTTTCTTTTGACCTCCTGTTGGTGGATGTGAGAGGTCTAACCAACCCTACCGATTTGGGATTGGTGAAGTCGATTGAAAAGAAAAGGAAGACAAACGCGTCGGACTTTGCTTCAGCGCGCTTCATGTTAAAGACCAAGAAAACAACCAGGTATGTATATATGAAAAGGAAACCCATGTAAATACTTACCTCTAGTCTTTCTAGAGTCATGAGCTTCTTTTCTTCTTTGTTTATAGATCCTTTGGTGTTCCGATCGCTTCCGACCAGAGCATCCCTCAAGAGAAGGCTCCTGAGGAGAAAGAGATCGAGCCAGCCCCCGAGCAAGTGACAATGCCAATGCCTGTTCAGGAACTCGTGGTGGCTTCAACCCCACCTATGGAGGTGGTGGTGTCTGAGGAATTCCAGTATATTCCGACCTCTGCTGGGAAGTCTCCTCTTCCTGTCGGTTTCCCTTGTCACCTTAGAGTCTTCGACAATAAGGAACTCGCTGAAGCTTGGGGAAGAATATTGGATCATCAATAAAAAATGAGTTCCGACTCTATTTTTTTCGAATATAATAACATCGCAATACAGGTAAGCTTCCATGACCACTTTTAATAGCCTTCCCCTTTGAACTTTATCAAAAACTTAAAGGAGTCTGCTATTTTTGTAGCATTTGGTGGAAAACTTCGATGTGGTCAGATGACTGACCTAGCGAATAAAAATCTTAGAGCAAAAGAACCCCGAATTAGAAAGTAAGTACTTTTTCATGTCTTCTCCTCTCCTTCTTTACCGTCTGGCTTCTTTTCTGTTGATTAACTTCTGTATTTATCATACTTGATAGATTCGAAGAAGCTTAAAAAAGAGGTTATGGCAAAAGAAGTCATAATAACCAAGCTTAAATAGGAATACGGAAACAAGGACCGGTCGATCGAATATCTGACGACCAGACACAAGGAAGTTCTTGAGACTGTCGAGAAGAAGGTTGAAGGTAACCAGTCGTAGACTCGACCTGTGTATAATCTTTAATTGTATGTGTTGGACTGAAAAGGCGACTAGAGGGGGGTGAATAGGAACACACTCACTTTTTCACAAATAATGGATCAATAAACTTTACTCCAGTAACTATAGAAGCTATGAAGATCAGTATATCAGTACATCGGAAGACTAATATTGAATCCAATAAAAACCCCAAAGCAATAGGACAAAATCAACAAAGATTGAAGTAAAACAATCTACTGGCGGTCGGACCGCTGCCTAACCAGCGGTCGGACCGATTCCCGACCGGTGGCTATGGGCGGTCTGACCGCCGGTTGATTAAAGAATCCGAACGGTCTGCACGCACTACTATCCCGCGTAGTAATAGTACTTAAATACCCCATTATCTTTGAATGATAATTGCCAGACGGCGTGGAGAAGCCAATGCGCCGGTAATTACTGCCATCACACGCCCATTACTGGCTCAATTAAGGCGCCTCTTCCGCAGGGCAAAACAGCTACTCCTTCACGATTATATAAGGACATCAAGGGCGAGTAAAGAGGGAGAGGGTTCTATTCTCTGTAATAGTCTTAGCTTCTTACTCGATCATTAAGAATACCACACCACACAGGATTAGGGTTATTATTCTCTCTGGAGAAGGCTGAACTGCCTAAACATCCGTGTCAACTACTCTGCGTGATTTCATCTCTAGGAGACCCCGAATCAAATAATCTTTACATAAGATCGGTTCTAATACACCGGCAGCTGTTGGCGCCGTGGGGAGCTTCTTAGGTAATCTCTTGTCAACATACTCTCTTTTTCCAATCTCATGCAATCATGGCGGGAGAATGGAACGAGGAGAACTGGTTTGACTTGGCAGATTGTGCAGACGTCGACATGGATGCCGGTTTCGACTACGAAATGAGTGATGCATCCGCGATGGTGATGTTGCCTCCGAGATTATTCTCCAGAAACCATCCCATTAATGGAGTTGAGGAGGATCCTTATCCCCACAACAATACGCCCAACAGAGGAGCCAATTCCCTCAAAGGACAAGGGTCAATCCGACCAGACCGCTCCCAGAGGACTCACAACACGACGAGTTTTTCTCCAAGTATTCAAGTCCCCTTAGGCGGTCCGACTTGGTAAGTCAAGTTCGGGAGCCACCATTCCAGACTCCACGGCAAAGATCTAGTGATCCTCTCTCGGGGTAACTCCAGAGAGGTGGGATCAAGCATGCTTTCTCTCAAATTCGACCGTCTCCCGCAGATCTCATTTGCGAACGGAGACGCTTATAACCGGAGTTCCCCTACGGAGGATTACTCCAAGTCGCGAGATGGTGTCTCTCGAGCACTCCTCAAGCGGGAGGCCTCGAGCGCAAGTGAGAATCATCAGCGGAGGTCTTCATCCTTCCCCAAATCGTGGTCACCTCATGGAGGCCGAGATAAGAACACTCCCGAAGATCACACACTGCGCCCCTCGTGGTAATGGCAAGGGCACCACCGCTGGCGAGAGAACCAACACTGATGAACGCGAGGAAATCCTCGACATTCTCGCACTCCACTAAGAAGGCCTCAAAGACTGATGAGGAGGATTTTGATGTCGTCGAAGAAAGAAAATTGCGATCGTAAGAACTCGTCAGGCGCATTCAACATCGATCGGAGGAGGTACAAGAACTCCGGGACATCAACGACTTGCTCGAGAATCCCACCAAGAGCTTGCTCGAGCGCTGTGGTACGATCTCTTTCTCAAGAGATTACGCAAAGACTTCGAATCGTGATGACAAGATCGAGGTACCTCATCGACAACATTCGTAGTCGCAGAATACGACTTCCTCGGCTACTATCAATCGAATATTTCTCACGTAGGAATCGACACGCCATAAGTCGAATCGATCCCTATTCGAGAAATACATTTCGATCACCAAGATCAAGAAGCCCCTGAGAGGTGATCATTCACCACTCGACAAAGAAATTCTAACGAGTGGAGTACGAGGAGTATTCTCCTCGTAGAACCGAGACCTACTACGTAGCAGTCGTGTTCACCAGCACGGTATCGTCGTATACGATCACCTGGTGACATTAACCCTTCTTTCCTACAAAGAAGGCGCAAGAAGTGATTACCGGATGCCGGGCATTTTCGCCGACCTTCGAGCAGTTCGCTGGCCACCTCATTTTCGGCCAGTGAACATGGAGAAATTTGATGGATCTCAAAATCCCATCGAATTTCTTCAGATCTATACAACAGCTGTCCGAGCAGCAGGAGGAGGAGAGCATGTAATGGCGAATTACCTTCCGATCGTGCTCGAAGGATCCGCTCGATCGTGGTTATTAAACCAACCACTCGAGTCGATCTACTCTTGGCAACACCTCTGCGATCTTCTACAGGCGAATTTCCAAGGCACATACAACCGCCCTGGAAAAGAAGACGACTTGCACCGGATAAAACAGAACAACAACGAGACTTTGCGTCAATTCATCAAACGCTTTAGTCGTTCGTAACTCAATTCAAAATTTCGATTCCTCCGTGATCGTGGCTTTTAAGCAAGGAGTCCGTAGTAGAAGGATAACGGAGGACATTGCTTTGAATCCTCCCAACATCAAGTTCTTAGAACTCTTCGAGATGGCCGATCGATATGCAACTGCTTCTGAGGCAGTCGAGTGGAACAACACTATCGATCGAGAAACATATACTCCTCGAGAGCCAGGTGAAGTTGGTAAGGATAAAAAAGCAAAAAAGTCCAAGAAGAAAATAAAAGTCAAAACCACTAACTAGTGGTTCCAAGGAGGTTCCGCCGTGAAAGATGGAGAGCCCCAAACCACCAAGTCGCACTCGATCAAGGCAAAGGTAAGCGCCCGATCGTAGGAACGACAAACCAAGGTGGTGTCCTTTTCATAAAAGGAAGGACATGACCTCCAGAATCACTGAGTTTTCCAAAGAAAGCTCGAGGACTACTACAACGAAAGCACCACTCCCTACTCTCGGCGGGTAGGACATACGAGTGGCCAAAAGTCGTCGGATGATGAGGAGATGCCGCCCAAGATCCGCAACATACCGTTGAGCACATCTACGGAGGATCATCGACATACGACTCCAAACGACAACTTAAAGTCACGGACGAGAGGTAAATTCCATACATACTTCTCGTCAATAAATTACCAAGTGGTCGGAAGTTACCATCTCTTTTGAGAAGGATGATCGCCCAATCACTACGAGTCGATCAGTCGATATCCGATTGTGGTCGAACCCACCATCAACAACTGTCGGGTCAATCGAGTGTTGGTTGATGGTGGCGATTCTTTGAACATATTATTTACTAATGCCCCGACGAGATGCAAGTACCGGGACAAAGGTAAGGCGATGACGATACTCCTTTCATGGAATCGCATCGGTCTTCACCAAACCTATTGGCCAAGTTTCTCTTCCTTTAACATTTGGCTCACCAAGTAATTTCGTGACGTAGAAAGTCTCCTTTGATGTGGTCGATTTCGATCTGACATATAACGCCATACTCGGACGACCAACTTTGGCAAAATTCTTAATGGCTACTCATTACGGTATCAATGTCTTAAGATGCGAGTCCCAAAGGAGTGATCACCATTCATGTGACAAAAGATGGCGATAGTCATGACCGTCGATCCTCGAGATGGTTGGTCAAATACCAACTCGAGATGAAAGTCGACCGACTAGCAAGTCGAAGCCTAAAGCTCTGCACCAAAGCCGAACGACCAAGTCAAAGAGATTCCTCTGGACGCAGAAGAGCCCTCGAAGACTGTTCGCATCGGGGAGACTTCCGACCCCAAATAGGAAGACGCCCTCATTACCTTCCTCCGAGCTAACGCAGATGTCTTTGCGTGGCAAACATCCGACATGCCCGGAGTCCCCAGGGAGGTGATCGAGCACAGGCTAGCTTTACGGCCTGATAAAGTACCTGTAAAACAAAAATTACGGAGATTTACCCCTGATCGACGAGATGCTATTAAATCAGAGTTGGATAAGCTACTTAAAGCAGGCTTTATAAGAGAAGTCAACCACCCAGAGTGGTTGGCTAACCCTGTAATGGTCAAAAAGTCAAACGGCAAATGGCGTATGTGCGTGGACTTTACTGATCTTAATAAAGCTTGTCCAAAAGATGATTTCCCTTTACCTCGTATCGATCAGCTGGTTGATTCTACTGCAGGTTGTGAGATATTAAGTTTTTTAGATGCATATTCTGGATACCACCAGATCAATATGTGTTTAAACGATGAAGAAAAGACCGCATTCATTACTCCATTTGGTACCTTTTGCTATGTCAAAATGCCATTTGGTCTAAAGAATGCCGGTGCTTCTTTTCAACGCCTAATGCAATCGACTTTTTCATCTCAATTAGGCCGGAATTTGGAAGCCTATGTTGATGATCTAGTCGTAAAAGCATTAAGAGACTTAATCATATCAGCGACCTACAAGAAACATTCGACAACCTCGTAAAGCACCGCTTAAAACTCAATCCAGAGAAGTTTGTGTTTGGAATTTCTTCAGGAAAATTGCTTGGATTCCTAGTATCCGAACGAGGAATCAAGCAAATCTGAAAAATAAAGGCCATCCTCCGGATCGCCCACCAAACACAAAAAGGAAGTCCAAACTCACTTTGGGTGCATGGCGGCTTTAAGTCGTTTCATCGCACGACTAGGAGAAAAGGACTACCTTTCTTTAAACTTCTCGGGAGACATGAAGGTTTTGAGTGGTCGAACGAGGCAAACGCGCCTTTGAGGATGTCAAGAGGTATCTTCGAGTGCTCTGCTCGGTTTCTCCAAAGCCGTAAGAGACGCTCTTAATTTACCTAGCCGCCACGCCACAGCAAAGAAGCGCAAGATACTAGTCGTAGAACGTGAAAACGCATAACGACCGGTTTACTACGTTAGCGAAGTTTTACACGGCCTAAGGAGCGTTACCCTCGTCCCAAAACTTCTATATGCCCTCCTCATGTCTTCGAGGAAATGCGGCATTATTTTCAGCGCACAAAATAGTCAGGTGCGTCCGAGTTTCCTTTGGGAGCAATCCTCCATAATAAGGAAGCAATGGGGCGCATGGCAAAATGGTCGATCGAACTTGGGAGTTCGACCTCCATTTCGTGTCCCGAACGGCCATAAAATCCCAGATCTTGGCGGACTTTGTCGCCGAATGGACAAATCTGAACTCGCTCAGATCTCGACGATTCCCACGACCGTGGATGATGTACTTTGACGGGTCACTTACTTTAAGTGGCTCGAAATTCGGGTGGTCTGGTATCTCCTACCGGAGAAACCTTAAAGTATGCCATACAATTAAACTTTCGTGCCACTAATAATGTGACGAGTACGAAGGTTTGCTAGTCGGCATACGAGTGCAAGCACTCTCAATTCGTCGACTACTCGTGAGAGGATACTCTCAACTAGTCGTGAATCAAGTCGGGAAAGAGTACCAGTGCTCTAGCTCGACAATGTCTCAATACTTATCGGAAGTTCGCAAGCTAGAAAAGCATTTTTTAGGTTTCGAGGTACAATTCATCCTCGAAGGATAATTTCCTCACCAACTTGCTCGGATGGCTTCTTCCCGATCTATGGTACCAAAAGGGGTTTTCTTGGAGCAACTCCAAAGCCGTCTCAGGTCGAAGAACCGGAGACACCTCCTATTGAGATGGCCTCATTAGACTACGAGGATATCTGGATGACTCCCATCTACGAGTATCTTCGCAAGGGTTCCGTACCCGAAGATGATCTTGAGGCAGATCGTTTATCCCGAAAAGCCAAAATGTATACTTTGGTCGAAGGAGTCCTCTACAAACGAGGAACCCAAGGGATACTCATGCGATGCATTCCACAAAACGAAGGAATAACACTCCTTCACGATATACACAAAGGCATCTGTGGGACACATGCTTCCTCTGTAACCTTGGTTGGTAAAGCCTTTCGACAAGGTTTTCTTGGCCTCTGACCACTGTATGATGCTAAGGAGGTGGTTAAAAGTGTGTCCATGCCAATTCCATGGTAGACAAATACACCAACCACTCAAGCATTACGCACAATACCTCTTTCTTGACCTTTTGCGACCTGGGGTCTCGATATCCTAGGACCGTTTCCCAAAGCTCCAGGAGGTTTCGAATTCCTTTTTGTGGCTATTGACACGTTCACAAAATGGATTGAAGCTGAACCTGTAACTGGGATAACATCGGAAGCAGCAAAAAGGTTCATGATGAGATGCGTAATTAGCCGATTTGGAGTTCCGAGTCGGATAATTACAGACAATGGTAAACAATTCGCAAGTGCAAAATTTCAGGAATTTTGCGACGAGTTGGGTACCAAATTATGCTATGCTTCTGTTGCACATCCCCAAAGCAACGGGGCGGTCGAACGTGCAAACGGCCAAATAATGCGAGGAATTAAAACCCGAGTCTTCGACCAGCTTGTTAAGCGCTCGGGGGCTTGGGTACAAGAATTACCCTCCGTGTTATGGGCAGTTCGTACGACCACCAGTCGAGCAACAGGAGAAACACCATTTTTTCTAGTGTTCGGAGCCGAAGCCATGCTTCCTCCGGAGCTAAAATTACGGTCGACACGAGTTGAAACTTTCAACAACTCAGACCAGAACAACTTCGGCGGATGACATTAACCTACTCGAAGAAAGGAGACACATAGCCTTAATCCGTTCGCGGTCTACCAACAAGCCTGCGCAGATACTATGATCGTAAGGTCCAACCTCGCACCTTCTTTGTAGGTGACTTGGTATTGAGGCTCGCCAATCCAAGTCTAATCGAATAAACTTTCCCCAAATAGGAAGGTCCTTACGATGGTCGGCGTAACCTACGGCGGTCGGTCGACTAGCGATGGAAGATGGACGAGTTCTCTCAAACTCTTGGAACATCGACCGATTCGCAAATTCTATGTGTGACCAATTTCTCGCAAGCAATAAAAGTCGAGTTCTTTCTACTTCTCTTGCCTTAATTTTTGAGTAGTGCTTTTTAATCTTTCGACTATGATACAAAAGCACCCGCTTTCTTTACATCGGTCGAAAAACAAGTAACATCATCTAGTCGAAACTTCTCCTATCGCATGTGGTTACGCCCACTAGAAGGAATTTCCTAGCATCGACTCGTTACTCATTTTTCACCAATACAAAGAGCTCGGGTTTTATCCAATGAAATGTTCTCGTGAGCCAACTCTCTCAATCTTAGTTTATTTTTTCAAGATTTCCAAAAAATATTCTAAGTAGAGTACACTTGATATATTTATTCGACCACCTTTGATGTACTCGTTTCGTTTTGACTGGTCGAAGGAAGAGACACACCTAGTCGAAGTTTTTCCTCTCTGCATGTGGTCCTGCCCACTAGAAGGAACTTCCTAGCGCCGCCGCCTCCTACTTTTTGCTCTTTGGAAAAGACTTATTGAGTCCATCGTAAAAGGGCGAACGAATTATTAAAGTCCTCTAGACGTTTGCTTAACTCAAGTTCTTTGCTCTTGGTTTGATTAAACTAGTCGGAGATGGTAACATCACCTAGTCGAAGCCTTTTCTCTCTGCACGTGATCTTGCCCACTAGAAGGAACTTCCTAGTGTCGAGTCGTTTCTACTCTTTCGACCAAGTGCTTGACAACCATAACAAAAACTATAAGTTAAACAAACCTCTCTTTGTTTTCAGAAACCCCATTTCAAATACTATTTACTTAGATTGTCTAAACAATCTAAGCAAATAATCGAGGCTAGGATAAAGTTATTAATTTGACTTCAATTCTTAGTCTTTCATTCGTTTATTATCTTTTGAGTTACTAACTACTCGACAAGATAATTTTCAGGAAATAAGATGGATCATATATCACTCATCAACAGATATTGTCTGCCTTACAAGGTAGTTACAAGATTACTCAAGAAGGGAGAGCCTAGCTGCATTTCCTCCGCCACCTTTTTGCCAACCGATTGCATTTCCTCAATCAGACGATTTGCCTCTGATTCGGTGCAATCGAACTCGGCTTCAATTGGTTGCACATTAAGGCGGGGATCTTGAGCTTTAAGTTTTGCCAAAGCGTAACTTACTCTGGCTTCGACTGCCTCCCTTATTGATTCACAGATTAGTCTTCGAGTGGTCACCATTTCTTGCAATTTTCCGACTTGTTCCCTATGGTACTTGTGTGAGCGGCTATGGTATCTTCTCGAGGAGTTTTCCCTCGAATGTAGCTCACTAAGCACATTGTTCAGAGAGTGATGTTGCCTTGAAGACTAGTCTTCATCGACTCCATCTCTGTTGGGTACAATCGAAGCCTCGCGAAGTTTCTTGTTTTCACCACTTGTTCGAAAAGAATAAAATCGGTCAAACGAAAATAAACTTACGGAGGAAGATAACACAAAGATAATTATAGGTAAAAGCATTTCTTACCTACTAATTGAGAATCCAGCTTAACCTCTTCTCGATGGGAAGCAATGGTTTCAGTGTGCTTTTTCTCCCATGCTCTGATGTCCTCTGCATTCATCTTAGCGATGCGGATGGACTCATTGTAGATCAAGGTTTTTTCTTGGATTTCAGCCTCGAGGCTTCTCAATTGGACAGCAATTTCTGAATAAGAAATTGGCATTAGAAAAGGGAAAATACTCAAAAAGGATAACAGGTAAAGAATTACTTACCTGTTAATTGAGTTCTAAGACCCTCGAGTTCTTGATCCTTATTCGTGGTAATACGGGAAAACTCCTGAATGACCAAAGCTTTTTCTTGAACTTCGGTCTGGAGCTTCCGCATCTCTTTTTCTTTATCTGGAGAAGAAAGGAGAGTCGGGTAAAGGTTAAAGATCAAAAGCGCTCTTAAGTTCGAACTTCTTGTTTATTTTTCCTGCAATCTTTTAGATGCGAGACAGTCTCTTGAAGTCTATCAGAGGACTAATACTTCGTTCCTTAGCCTCCTCGACTCTTCTTTTTCATTGTCGAGTGAGTCACTAAGGTCTTCGTATCCGCTTAACCTACAAAGAACAGAACGAAGATAAACATCACCAATGGTTGTAAGTAGTTCTACAACTCTTGACCTAGTCGTAAGTTTTTCTACGACTACGATATGGTTGTAAGTCTTTCTCGACCACTACACGGTTGTAAGTAGTCGTAAGCTTTTTACGACTAGTACTTTGTCATGAGTTTCTTCCATGACTATTCTCGTAAAACATTATCACAGTATTTAAGTCGAAAACAATTATGAATGATAAGTGACGTACCATCTCTCGCCTCTGCGCAGAGTAGTTCTTTCTCTGTCTTAGCTCTAAAAGTTATCGATGGTACTCACCGACAACAGCAATTTGCTCTAGAGCTTTCTGCAAAAAGAAAACAGTGAGAAGAGAAGGAAAGTCACATATATAAGTATTTTGAAGATACTTACATTCATAGTCGTCCTAGCAAACATCGAATATACAAGGTCCGGGTTCTGCAGCTTATCTATCCTCGCGACTTTGTCCCACCACACCTTCTCGAGGCGCTCGTTATCAAAAGTATTCTCCGTATTGGGAATATCTTTGGGATGGGGACTCGATCACGAGATCTGTGAAGGAGAACCCTCGACGGAGGCAGCCCAAAGAAGTCACCACGAAGTTGAAATTTTCTCCTTCCAGTTCTCAGAATTCTCTTTGGGTAGGGGAAGGAATGCCTCCTACAATTTCCTTCCCAGAGCGGTGCACAAGCTGGTCACCGCCTTGACCAGAGGCTTCCACAGCTGCCCTTGTTGTTTCTACGACCTCAGCAGTCGTAGCGGTCACCTCAACAGTAACAGCCGCTACTTCAAGGGTCGTAGCTACGACTTCAGCAGATGTGGGAGTCACTCTGGGAGTCTCGACTTCATCGGCCACCTGGGCCAAGGGTGATGCTTCGACCACCTCCATTGCCACCTCCTCAGTAGCTGAAGGGATGGCAATGGACTTCTCAGCGGAAGCATTCCCGGGGACTGAAGAAGTCAGACTGAAATAAAGAAAAGCAAATCAGGTTGTGAAAAAGAAAAAGGTAAATGTCGTTCTTACACTTTAGTAAATTTCACATACCTCTGCACCCTGGTCTTAACCAGGAATTTTGGGGCAATCCTCCCAACGGAGGACCTCTTCTTCTCCACGACCACGTCTGGTCGAGGTTCAACAATCGGCTCGATTCGACCACGCCCGTCAGAGTTTGGACAGAACGAGCTCGGTTTCTGATTCTCTGGATGGCCGAGATCAGTCTCGACCATTCCAAAAGCAACATCGCCCTCGATTGCGAGTTGTCTTGATCATGAAGATCGTCCTTCATAAAAGACACAAAATCTTTCCAATTCTCCTTTTCGGTTGCCTAACAAAACTAGGAGTGGCGAAATCTGCGAAAGATTCTTTGTCATAACGAAGGGTACCTTAGCCTTGCGAGGTTTGCGCTTAAGAGATTCACCGCCTCAACCTCCTCGGCCCGATAGGCTGCGGCCTCGGCTTGAGATCTGACTACAATTGCCGCAGTCTTGTAGAGGGTCTGGTCGAAAGACCAGAGCTTGAGCTTGCTCCCCCTTTGTCGGCAGATTTTACAAGTCGACGTCTCTTGGAGGGAGGAGCCGAGCCTTTGTCTTTCGACAACCCAATACCAATAGTCATCGAGACGACTTCTTCGTCGTCCCGACGATTTTCCATGCCTACTTTCTCGTAAAGCAAAGCGAGAAA
This sequence comes from Hsuehochloa calcarea, assembly GCA_036346395.1. Lineage (NCBI taxonomy): Eukaryota > Viridiplantae > Streptophyta > Magnoliopsida > Poales > Poaceae > Hsuehochloa > Hsuehochloa calcarea. The sequence continues at coordinate 50,592,076 of CM070593.1, read as the reverse complement.
AGAAGAATGACTAATTAGTCGTAAGTTTTTCTCGACAAGTACCAAGTCGTAAGTTTTTCTCGACTCTTTCACGATCGTAAGATATTATACGATCACCTTTAGTCGTAAGTATCTTCTACGACTATAAAGTCCTAAAGAAAGAATCAACTTTTAATTACCTTTAGGCGCTCTATCCTTTCATCTGCGGACAAAGCCGCAATGACTTGAGGAACCGCCCCTCGGGTGGTGGAGACTTCTCGCAGATGAGTCGACTCTAGAGTCAACCTCACTGTGAAAGATCCGTAAAAGCAGATAAGAATATTAGACAAGGTTGAGAAAGATCAAACCGAGAGCTAAGTCGACAAATTACTTACCCTCCTCATAGTCTCTCGGTTGGGTCTCCTCTTCCGAGTATCTCCACATAGGAGATGCTCGTTTCTTCAGAGGACTAATTCGGCGGTGATGAAATCCTTCACCACATGCCATCCGGTCAACCCTTCTTCCTTCAAGTCCTTAATGGCTTGAATATAAGGGCTAATCCGTGATATCTTCGTGGGTCGAATCCCATGAAGATTTCTTTTAGCGACCTTCCCACGAAAGAAAGGCGTCTTGAGGTGACCTTCCAAGAGAACCACCTCTTTCTCGGCCCGCCACGAAGACCGGGTGAAACTCTGAATATACTCCTTCGACTTGAGTCGTGGAGTTTGAGACCACGACTTCCAATGATTCGGTTTGTCGAGCCATCCCATAATAATATTGGAACAGCTCGAGATCCGCGGAATCCCAGTGCGCCTCGCACAGATACGAACACACTCAACATAGTAATGGAATTGGGACCTAAGTTCACGGTTCCACCCCAAAGTGTTCGAGTACTCATCGTAAGAAAGGGATGGGCGAGCAATCGAAGGCCGCACTCACAATACGCTTGGAAGGCGGGATTTGCCCATTTTCCCCGATGGCGATCTTTGCCGATAGCGGAATCCACTTTACGAGCCTTCTCGGAATCTTCCCAAGATCAACCAAGATCTTGATCTTAGCGCATCCATCTCCGATTCTTCCCATTCGAAACTCTCTTGGCCATTTCGCCGAAGCAAGAAGTCTTTTGATTGGGTTGGCGGAGAAGATGAAACCTAGTCGAGGACGGAGAAAGCAAGAGCTCGAAGAACGGTGAGTGATTTGAGGAAAAGGTAAAAATCCAAGTTTACCTCTGGTAAGTTTTATAATCAAGATGATCTCCGCCGCTTCGGAAACCGTCTCGGCTATAGGTCTATGGGAGTTGGTTGTACCGCTTCGGGAACCGCTTCATCGGACAAGTCTGTGAGAGCCGGTTGCAATTCCCCAGATGGTCCGTTCGAGAAAAATTAGGTGCGTATTGTCACCCCCAAGCGAAATTACTTTCTTGACCAAAGTCTTTCTGGTCGAAGGAAGTATCAATCGGAAGGGTTTTTTCTCCGATTCCCCTACTACGACCACCAGACGGTCATAGTGGTTTTTATGACTTTCTAATAGTCGTAAGCAACCTTCACGATTGTAATCGCTTCGGGAACCGTTTTATCAACAGATCTGTGGAATTCGTTTGCAATTCCCCAGACGGTCTGTTCAGGAAAGTTAGGTTAGTTTTGTCACCTCCAAGCAAAATCACTTTCTTGACCAAGTCTTTCTGGTCGAAGGAAGTATCGATCGGAAGGGTTTTTTCTCCGATCGCCTTACTACGACCACTACACAATTGTAGAGGTTTTTATGACTTTCTGATACTCGTAAGCAACCTTTCTGACCAAGCAAACTACTGGTCAAAGTAATACTCAAATGTCGAAGAGTTTTTCCTTCGACTATGGTTCTACGACATTTTTCATAGTCGCAAGTCCATTTGCGAATCCTTCCTCAAGTAAGTTACTTTCACTTGAAGCTGGGGGGATAGATGACGAGGATCTAATAATCCTCATTTTATCTATTATCTATAATTCTTATTATGGGTAAATATGATGTCACATAGTCTCCGTAGTACCCTTATTTTTATAAGGAGAGGCCCACCAAGTGATTGTAAGATTTTCTACAATCACCCCCATAGTCGTAAATCTTACTACGACTCTTTGCTAGTCGTAAGTCTTACTACGACTACTTCCTAGTCGTAAGTCTTTCTACGACCATTTCATGGTCGTAAGTCTTTCTACGATCACTACATAGTCGTAAGACCTTTTACGATTACTACCTGGTCGTAAGTTCTCCTACGACCAGGTAGACCACGACCACCTTATAATCAAACCTACCGCAAGTGGGTCCAATTGATTAAAGAATCGAACGCAGTGCGCACGCACTACTATCCCGCGTAGTAATAGTGCTTAAATACCCCATTATCTTTGAATGATAATTGCGGACGGCGTGGAGAAGCCAATGCGCGGTAATTCTCGCCATCACACGCCCATTACTGGCTCAATTAAGGCGCCTCTTCCGCAGGGCAAAACGGCTACTCCTTCACGACTATATAAGGACATCAAGGGCGAGTAAAGAGGGAGAGGGTTCTATTCTCTGTAATAGTCTTAGCTTCTTACTCGATCATTAAGAATACCACACCACACAGGATTAGGGTTATTATTCTCTCCGGAGAAGGCCTGAACCTGTCTAAACATCCCGTGTCAACTACTCTGCGTGATTTCATCTCTAGGAGACCCCCCGAATCAAATAATCTTTACGTAAGATCGGTTCTAATACACCGACACACGTGAAACGACAAACGTCTTCCTCTCATCCAGAGATAACAAATGCAGAATGAAGAAAGAAGCATAAGAAGGAGTATGCATGAAGTGCAATGCAGTAGCTTCATTTATATATATATATATATATATATATATATTTCAATTTATGATTACAAGAAGCTTTGGAGATTACCCAAAAGAACAAGCCAGCATTTCTAATATTGCACAAACGACATATCAAGCCTAACAACGCTAGCAAGATCATGATAAGACATATATATCAAAGCTAAGCACGAAGGCTCAAAAGTAAAGCAGTAGATTTGATCAATTTAAGCAAAGCTTCAAATTCAGCAAGTTCATCAACAGGGATCCTAAAGTGAAACTGGCCATGTCAAAATGTCAAAGTGAGATAAAAAATCTAACAAAGACCACATTAAGAGTCAATCAGGTCCTGTATTGAATCATTTTGCTCAGATTTCTCAAAAGCCCATTTCGTCAATAAAGTCTTTTGTTTATCCTTTTGACTTATGAAGGACTCACATATTTCCTAGCCCCCGAGTGCTTATATAGTAGAAGATCTTTACTAAAGAAGCAGTAAGCCAAGAATAAGAGTAAAAGTCACAACCACTGTTGATAGCATGTGCTGATTATATGATAAATCTGATCATATTTATACTAGAAAATCAATTGTGGTCAGAACCAGCGTGTGACTTCAACTAGCTATAGATCTATTTTCGATAATTGAAATACCAAATAATTATTACATGTTCAGAAGATAAGACTTGTCTTGATGAGAAAGAAAATATGCAAGAATGTATGCAATAAACGATAAGTGGTTTTATTTATATGTAGTATACAAACTGGTCATACTGATTGCTAAGAACTAAAGACTTGAGAAACACTCCACGAAACTTGCTCATGTTCAAGTCCGACTGGCATCGAAGATCATAGGAAAATGACCGTTGATACGAAGCTCCTTCCAGTGGGTTGGACCACGTGCGGAGAGGAGAGACTTCACCTAGGAGGTTTTTTTGTGTCTCGACCAAAGACCAAACAAGAGTAGAATAGAATGTTGAAGTGAAGAAATTTAGTCTCCAAAATCTTAAGCATGTAAATCACTATATGTAGTTGTTTGTGTTATGGTCCTTGTACTCGCATATTTCTTTAAGAAAAGAGTGTGGCCGCGTGGGAGAACCATTGACGTAATAGTCACGACTAGGACCCTTGTGGCGTTTGACTTAGATATTTGAGCCAGAGAGTAACAGAGATCCCTTTAAAGGATATCGGAGAGAAGTTGGTCTTCTCAACCAAAGGTAAATAACAATAGTAGGCAACGTGAGTATGAGTATAAACATATAAACAATATCACTCATCGAAGAAAATAAAGAAATGATTAATTTTTATTGAAATTTGATAGAATGTAAAAATACAATTATATAAAGAACTTACGCAATTGGTCAATATTCCAGGAGTTTGACAAAACATACCCGTTTGACATAGCTAGTCGTACTGAACCAGGTTTGGTGACTTCGACCACAGTGTATGGACCTTCCCATCTGGGAGAAAGCTTATTGTGATTAGTCTGGCTCTGAATTTTTCTGAGAAACTGAGCACCTACAACTAGGCTGGGAAGTCGCACCTTACGACTGTGATACCTTCGCATGGCTTGTTGGTAAACCGCCAATCGTATTAGGGCTTGGTTTTGTCGTTCCTCAAGAACATTGATATCGTCGAGTCATTGTTCTTCTTGATCGTTCTCGTTGTAACAATCAGTTCGAGCAAAGTCCATTTTCAGTTCTAGAGGAAGCTTGGCTTCAACACCGTAAACGAGAAAAAATAGTATTTCGCCGGTCGCACGACTGGTCGTGGTTCGAACGACCTATAATACAAAAGAAAGTTCTTGAACCTAAGCTCCTGACCGTTGTGTTAACTGGTCTAACACTTAGCGTTTCACCCCTTGCATTATGATCCCATTGGCTCTTTCAACTGCTCCGTTGCTCTGCGGGCGAGCGATAAAAGTGAAATGTATCTTTGTAACACCCCAGCCCAACATTGAGCTTAGAATGCCACTAATCTACTATAACCATCTAATTTACATCAACATACTATAAAATTTCAGCAAGCATAACAACATTAAAACCCATCCACGGGTCGCATTAACACAAGCATAACACTATGACAATCATAGATAAATTAGACCTAGGAGCATAGCAAAATAATAAACCAAGATTAAAATAAACCAAGCATCTATGGTTATTCAATACCATCATGTCCTAGATATAAATATTCAGGTTATTCTAAAAGTTTATCATGTCCAATGAATCAAATAATTGGGTGAAGTGCATGATTCCAAGTGCGCTAGCCCTTCCCGAGTAAAACGTCATCACTGGTCACCTAAAAACAACAATAGAGCAAGAATGAGTCCAAGACTCAGCAAATACATAATAAAGCCATAAACAATAGTGTTGGACCGAAAAGGCGACTAGAGGGGGGGTGAATAGGAGCACGCTCACTTTTTCACAAAATATGAATTCAACACAATTTCACTCCAATAGCTATGATGAAGCTATGAAGATCAATATACCAGTACAGCGGAAGACTAGTATTGAATCCAATTAAACCCCTAAGCAATGCGACAAAAATCAGCTTAAGATTGCAAACTCACAGCACGGGCGGTCTGACCGCTGGACCTAACCGGTCGGACCGATTGACGGGCGGTCTGACCGGCGTTATGCTGGAGGTCGGACCGCTCCAAAATCGGTCTGACAGGTGATGACGGGCGGTCTGACCGGCCGACTCCAGAACCGATCTGCAACAGTAAAATCAGCCCGATGACGAAGTTGCAATTAGGTGAAACTTTTGATTCTCAACTCCAATCTTTATGAAACTTTGCACACACCTTCTATATGCTATTGAGGACCTATTCCAATTGAATATTAGGACAATTCTTGGAACGATCTTGAGCAATTGCCAATTGATTAACAGAAGGTCTAAAACCGGGCAAGAACGAAAACTTGATCCTAATGCTTGTTCGTGAGAGATTGATGATCAAGATGATGCTAGATAGATTCGCACATATCACAGCAAGCTAATTCACGTGAAAGAATCAATCACAAACTCGCGGATCAAAGAAAGCCCTAAAAACACGAAATTGAAAGCAAGAACGAAAAGAGACTTATCTCAAGCAAACCTTGCATAGATTGATTTCGTGATTGATCTTTGGATTACATCCACACCATCATGGATCGTGGACAATCAAAGATCACGAAATTCACCACAAACCATCAAGAGCCCTAGCCTCCACCTCAACTCCCTAAAGACAATTAGGGTTTTGAAACATAAAAGGCGAGAGAGAGGGTGCAGCCACCACCTCCTCCTATTTATAGTGGAGGCCTAGAACTCCTAGGGTTTGACTCAATTGGGCTCCGTTAAGGCCCACTAACAAGCGGGTCACACACGCACGCTCGCATAGCGCCGTCTTTAACCTTTTGACCTAAACCGCTTCACCATGCGTCATGGATTTGCCAATAGGTCACCCTTGTCCATCTTGTGTCACGCTTGAGTCGTTGACCTCACCCGCATCGTTGATCGCTCGGACCTCAACTCTTCAAGTCTAGTCCCGATCCTCCTCGCCGTTGACCGTCGTTGACCACCAAGCAACCCGCACAACCACGCATACAAGCAAACACGAATTCGGGAACAAGTTCTTCACAACTTGACCCATGTTAGTCAAAACATGCATCATGCAAATCATATGCCATGAAACCAATGACTTTGACCTAACCAATTAACATCGCCACGAAGTTGGCCGACGTTCAAGTTAAAACCGGTCTGACCGCTCAGTGAGCCGGTCGGATCGCCTTCTTGGTCGGACCGCTCCTCGTGAGCGGTCGGACCGCCTTGGGACTTAGCCAAAATCAAGCCCTCAAATTCCGAAACCTTCTGGAAACTTTAAACCAATAGAACTTTTTACTGGAGACTCCAAAAATCATGAGACCAAGTGCATTGGGATCCCCTCACTTGCCTACAACACCTATTTTTGGTCCAGCTAGTTTTGACCACTTTGGTCACCGCCGGTCCGACCGCCCCACATGGCCGGTCCGACCGATTTGGGACCGGTCGGACCGCCGTGCAAGGATAGGTCGGACCGCCCCTGTCCAGTAAGCCTGTAACTTTGTCGAAAACACGTGAAACGACAAACCATAAACGCCATTGCCAATTGTCACATCATCCTAAGATCTGGAACATATCCCCATGAAATCCACAAATAGTTTATTAACCATTATCAAAGCTATCATCATCATCCATTTATTTAATGCCATTGTCATTCTCAAACAACCAAGCCATATTCCATATAGGTAAAGTTGCATAATTTAACAATTTACTTAGATATGCGAATGCACTAACATGCTCATGCTCATATGCATCTCATCGGTGATACTGGGTATAGCGGAGTGTTCACCGTCGATGACACACTCTATCCTTCACTCCCGTGAAGTCCCCACCAAAGTAGGATTTTATCTAGAGCTCTCCTGGACTAGTCATGTATCTTTCTCACCGACCTCACCGAATAGTTACATGACTTTCTCACCGACTTGGCTCATGCAACCCTGTCATGATGAATGTAAATGATCGACATCTTTATTTATTCATCAACATAGTCCATCTCATTAACTCAATATCTCCTCCTCATTATCTCAATATCATAATCTCAATATCATAATCTCATTCACTCAAGGTCATCAATATCATGTATAAGAATAAGCTGAACCAAAGCATAATAAATAGCATGATAAGTAATAACAATGATCATAGTGAACAACCCATTGTTCACCACTCTACCATGTACTTGCCTTCCGCTACTGTGGACGAGTTAGGAGGCAACGACGAATTTCTCCACTCCCTGCCCCACCGCCTACACAAATATTCATTCGAAATAAGAATAACAAGACAGGACGTGGCTACAAGCGTTTTACCATAACCCTCTATCTAATCAACAAAACCAAAAACTCAAAATGACAAATTAACTAATCACCAATATCAGCCCTTCGAACAGCAGTGCGAGAAAAATCGTAATTAAATATCTGTAACTCGAATGACTTGAAACCAGTGCTCAAATACTCTTAACGCATAACACTACGAAACTCTAGTTGACTGGATCTTTTGATTCGGCCAAAACAGTGGCCTAAACAACAGATGAAAACACAAACAGATAACTGTCCAGATTACAGAACAGTAGCAAAGAAAATGATGTAACTTTCAATATACTGATCCAATTGAGGTGATATTTATCAACTCGGAAATATAATTTCAAGGGCTACAAAAACCTAGTTGGGTGGAAGTTCTGAATCGGACTCTAACTAGATCAAAACCGAGGGGCAAACCAGCAGTTCCAAACTCTCAGGCAGACAGGACAGTGCGCAATTAAAAATTCATATCTCCTAAACCGTAAGGCGGAATCTAGTGATCTCGGTGCCAAAAGAACGATAAAGACATCAGGAATAAAACTCTAGAAGACGAAAATAACAGAGTCGGCCTCTAAGTAAATCATATTGGCCCGACAAGAAAATCTGCCAAATCACGTCAGTTCTCCTGGACAGTCGCGGTAAAACTACCATATCTCATAAACCGTAACTCCAAATCAGATGATCTCGGTGCCAAAAGAAAGCTAAGACAAAGGGATACAACTTTCTAAGAGGTGAGAAGATCAGAAAAGGTACATAAATTACCCAAAACTGACGATCAACAGTGGCGCACGGAAGAGGTCGGGAGAGGCGGCGGCCACTAGGGGGAATAGGGGGAGGAGGGGAGGGGTTTTAGGGTTTTGGGGAGTGGGATCCCCTCATGGCGGCCCCTCTTGGGCCCCTCTGGCTGCAGCCCAGGGCCCAGGTTGTCGAAATAATGTGAAAAACCCCTTCTTGTTTTAGAATTTGTACTCCTTTCTTTGCCCTTTCTTCTCCCGGCTGATAGTCTAATTACCCGATTCGATTCCGAGGTATTACATTCTACCCCCCTTAAATAGAATTCGACCCCGAATTCTTTCTATCGTTCTACTCGAAGGACATTTACAATTAGCACGCGGGATTCCAGCTCCCAAGTCGTTTTTTCGCTCGGTCTGATGCATCCACCGTACATTTACTAACTAACGTATTATGTTGTATTATTCATCCCGCTCTTTTGAGCCACTCCTGACGGACTTCGATAGCACGGTCGACTCGTGGTTCGACGGCTCTAAAGAAACCTCACGCTCGATGTCTCAAGTACTCCTCGACACCGGGTTGCACAAAACATTGTATACCACAGCCGGACTCGAGACGGTCCTAGCGATTCTCCTCCTTCCAAAATCACTGCAGCTTCCAAAAACAAACCTTTGTACCTTAGGCCACTCTTCTCTTCGGTACCAAATAACACAACCAACACAAAACACCTGGAACTCTTGTTCCACGTCTCAATCAGTTCTTTCACCTTAACAAGGAGCACAACCGTAAACCGGGCGTAAATGCAAACTCATTTTTAAACAACTATTTTGCAAAGCAGATCCCAACTTGAAAATAAAAGATTCTCATCGTAACCATGCATTAACAACTCCTACCAATGTAATCAAATCCAAAGTTGAAGATTTATCTCAAGAACCTTTTCCATTTCCCAATGTAGACAATTTGCAAATAAACACCAAGTAAGCTGCGAAAATCACTCGAATGCTCAAATCAATCTCTTCCTTTATTCTTTATGAATCGGAAAGAACCACACATACCCGCATAAAGCCAAATCAAATTTGCAAATGACACCGTCATGACACGTTGCTCGAACAAGAATTAAGAGAGCATTCTATTACCCAAGAAAACACTCTGCTCCCTCAATCCTTATTTTAGGAATAAAATTCATTTAGATTCGGTATTCCCAATTAACACGCTGCTCCTTTCTCTTATCCAATGACCTCAAAGCGTTGCTCAACCCGAAAGCAACAACCACACTCATGTAGAGAGACTCTACTAATCCACAAATACATGCTCTAGCCAACTCCTCTACCAAATGAATCACTTTGATAAATAATTTCCAACGTACCTCAATATAGATTGCACCCACGAGCACATCTTCTCAATCCTTTAAGAATAATCAACTTAAAATTCATGACACACACACCTCATTTACTACACCCAAAGGATGCTATCAATGATCATCGTGCTATTTAAAATCCACTTTGTTCCACTATTTCTACACAATCTCATTAGCCTCCAAGGTCCTAGCATAGAACACCAAGTCAAAATTTTCAATCTCCATGTCTCGTGTAAATGTATTTCGATGCAACTGATATGAAAACTCTCAAGTCCGATGACTAAGATTCTCACCATCTAAACGTATTCATTCATTAACAACCACCTGAAAAACTTATTCTCAACCAAATTATCTTTAGAGAGATTCTAACTCCTAGAGGGTTACTCACTGAAGCCAAGTCGTACCTGGTAATAATTCAGCAATCCCTACTGTAATACCTCATAAATCCAGCTAGTTCGCATAGTTTGGAATTTAGTCGAATATGTGATTTAATAGTTTTCGGAATCGCATTCGGTAAAAGAGGGAAGTCGGAGGGAGAGAAAGAAGTCGTTTTTTTTCAGTATTTACCAGTCCGCAGGGGGGTTATCGGAGTTTTGCACTGACTTGGGCCAAGGGAGGGGGCCGGCCGGCCCACTAGGAGGCCGCCATATAAAAGGGGGGCACCACTCCCCAACCCTAATAGGCCACCTCTCCCCCCCACCTAGCCGCCACCCCCTTCCCCCTCCACCCTCCATAGGCCGGCGCCTCCTCCCTGGTTTGGGCGCCGCCTCCTCCCCCGATCGCCGGCCATTGGTGCTCCCGGAGTTGGTCTCCAAGAGCCCCGGGCGCTTCTCCTCCGATCTGTCCTCCGCGGTCGTTTGCCGCCGGTGGTTCGCTGTGGTGTGGCCGGCCAAGGAAGAAGAAGGAGACCAGCGGGAGTGGTTCTTCGTCGTGCTACGGGTCTTCAAGGGTAACGAGCACCCCGGTTATTTGTTTGATCAAGTTTTGTTGCGGTAGAGATCATTTGAGTCACGTCGGTTTAGAGTTCCAGATTTTACAGTATTGTTCAGAATGTTGCGCGGCTTGTTTCAGTACTTTAGAGGCCGAATTTGGGGTTTTGCCCTTCTAGAGATTTGTTCCTGGTTTCGTTAGCTTTCTTTTGGCACCAAGATGAGCAAAATCCGACCAGTAGTTTGAGAGATATGATTTTTTGAATGCGAACTGTCCAATCTGTCTGAAATCTGTGGTCAGTAGTTTTGTCCCTCGTTTTTGTTCAAACTAGAGGCCGAATCAGAAGACTCCCCCAACTAAGTTATTGTAGATCTTGAATTTATCTTTCCAAGTTGATAAAGATCATCCCATTTGGATCAGTAGGCTAAAAGTTACACTATTTTCTTTACTGCTGATCTGTTTTCTGGACTGTTGTAGATGGGTTAGGTTTAGCAGTTTAATACCCTCTGTTTTGGCCGAATCAGAAGATTCCGCCAACTAAGTTTTTGTAGCCTGATCAGTTAAGAATCAGTGAGCACTGGTTTCAAGTCGTTTAGAGTTACAGATAATTAATGGCGAATTTTCTTGTGCAACTGCCCGTAGAACGATAATCTGGACTTTTGGGGTAGATGTCAAATTGAACCCTTGGGATGAGTAGTTTGATTAGAGAGCATCGTAGTACACTTGAAGCTGTGCCATATTCGATTATCCGTAATACGTGGTAATACTTGTGTAGGCGGTGAGACGGTGGGTGGAAGGACACCTTCGTTGTTTCACAACACGTCACCACACGGAAGGCAAGTGCAAATGTTTAATTCGTGTACATTCATTGATTTCATGTTAACTTGGTAAATTGTGAATATTCATGTGATTTGAGTATGATGTGGTAGAGTCCAATACCTTATTCGATGATACATTGAGTTGAATGCCAAGTTATGTTTTTCATTTCATGCATACATAATTCAGTTGATGTCCACGGGAGTGGATACTTGTTTAAGTCCCATTAATTCCAATATGGGCATGTAAGACCTACCATTCCAATGTAGGCAGTTTCGGACATTCCGTATGAAACGTTCTTCATACGGACTTGGATCCCGCTCTTGGTTAAGAGCGGGCTTAAATGAACACCGACGGTGTGTCACTAGTTATACCGGTATAAACATGTGGAAAGTCCATTCTCCTTCAATGCATTCATTCATTCATATCATGCTTTCTTAAATTCATGAAGTAAATGATTTACTTGGTAGCTTGTTTCAATTCAGTGTTCTATGTGAATGTTTATGTTGTGCTTGCTGAGTTTCGACTCACTCTTGCTTTTATTTATTTTTAGGTGAATTCCAGTGAAACAGTTGCTAGCGGGAGGGTGTAGTCCAGCACGTTCCTTGCACATGAATAAAATAATCATTCGTTAAAGTTTTATTTACATATCTTCAGTTTTATTTATCATGTAATGGACTGTAATAATTGTCATTTGAAGATTCATAATTATCGCTTTGGTAAACTCTCGTTTGAATTTATAGATGAACTGTGATTAAGCCATAGATTGTTTTCATGGTTAATCGTTTATTTAGCATTGAATGCGTTGTTAATCTTATGAAATGAATAGTAGATTGTCTTGTTAGGTGACATCTAGTCTTCCGAATAGACAGGGTGTTACACCTACTCTCCCATCAATTGACATTACAATCAGATTTCTTCGCTAATCCTGCTCTCATTAACTTATACCTTCATATTTTTTTTGCCTATACAATCTGGCATATTACTCAATTCATCTGTAATAGACTAACCAAGATTTTCATGCTTTCAACAATTCTAATGTTCCACTCAACATGAACAAATAATCTTTGACCGCAAACACTATAGGTTCTATTAGTTACAAATATTGCCATCGGTTTGGCCCCAAAGACCAAACTTTCTATTTAAGGTAAACCCTCTCCAAGGACTAGTCCAAGAAATCAACTTATCACTCAATGCATCTCAAACAAATTGACACGCAGAGTCTCACCCAAAATCATCTCCTTGACCACCACTATCAAGTTGCCATTATACATCCTAAAAGATATTGCAACACGAATCAGTTAATCTTTTCTCAAAAGAAGCTATAGGTAGAAACACGTTTCAGCGACGTAAAAATATTTACCACTCGCAGAGACACAAAACCAATGGAGAGAGTCAAATAGCCAAGATCTCGGAAAATAGAGGACGAGACCACAATTGAGCTCACAAATTCCACTAGAAGCGAATTTTCAACCCTCAACAAACAAGAATAAAACATTGCCATTGAAACTCAAGAAACTCTTAAGCGACAACAACCAAAATGTTAAACACACTTTATTAAGTTTGCCAGCAGTAAACTTAACTCCAAATACCTCTACCACACTCTTTTCCTTAACAACGAAAATAATTTTCTTTGTGTACCACATCACTTGCCACCTCTAACAAGAAGTGCCTTAAAACCAGAGCACACTAATCACTTAAGAACCCCGTAGAACATTCTCACACCTCGATTAATCTATTTTTTTGCTCAACAGTTTCAGCTACTACAGTAATCATGATTTACCAAAAGTTCATGAATACAAAACTCTTAAACTTATCATTTATCCGATATTACACAAGGCGGTCAAATTACTTTCTTTCTGAAAGAATCATCACCGCTCCCGCAAGTCACAATCCATTGCAGACAATCTCACTAACATTTAGAATAACACACTCTTTAACATGATTCCTTATCGTCAACTCTTCCATTGTAAAGCTCCAAAAGTTCACCGAATTGGTATATACCACTTTATCATCTCAACTTCAAATTGAGGGTATACTAAAATCATGCAACCTCACTACAACAACTACTTTAATTTAGAGGGAATCTACTACACAATTTAATAGGTTATACCAAAACCCTTTCATCAGAGGCATACTATTATCCGACAATTTCATCGTCATGCAAACACATGTCTCCTATTCAATCATATCATAAACCCTTCTAAAAGAAACACAATAAACTATTTCATAATATTTCAGTTATTTCAATAATATTCTAACGGTCAACTTGTCCTAGAGATTATCTGATACACAAACCACACTATCAAAGCAAACCTCTTTTAACAAGGCCATGCAGCCGCAGGCCAACCTCATAAAACACACATGAATAAATTACTTTTAAATTTCAACCCTTTACCTCTTAACAATGCTCACACTAATCTAGTACACACTAATTCCAATCTGGAGGTTATCACAAACCATTGATGGTTATCCAATCATGGACGAATCTATGGTTCTTTCTCTATTTGTATTCCCTCGGGCATACACAAGATCATCAAGTAACCAATCAAAGAAAGTTCCATATCATTATCTACTGAGACAACAGTCGAACAAATCCTTATGTCTCTCATTCTACACCGTTAGATTAGCCTATCGAGACCAAATAATCCAACAAGTTTAGCAAACTACACAATTCTAATAATCAACCATTTCATCAATGTTCCACACTTTTAATAACTCTATTGATTCCAACAAAGTATAGTCACCCTCATATTCACAGCTCATCAAGAACTACTAGAGGACAATATCGACTTACCCGATTTCACTTCCAGGGGTACTCGTTAAAATTTATTATGCACCGCACTGCAAACCCAGGCTGATAACCCATATCATACCCATTAATTTCTTTGATAGTAACCTCCCACTTAACCATGAGAATACATCGCTAAAAGGATTTAACATTTTCTTTTATAAAAGAGAACCATTCAACTTCAACGCCGTAATACCCAAAAGAGTTACATTGAGTCAAACCTTCCACATACTAAAAGACTCGCAAAAGAAAACCTTCATTATCCAAATCATCAAGCGAAATACATGGGTCATGTTTACCAATAAGAAAGACAAAACTCCAATTGAAAGGTCAACCTTGACAGCTAACCAAGCTCACCAAGAGCAAGAATAACTCAACAATTGGGAAAACAATAATTGCTTTAAGAGACAAGTTAAGCCAACGAAACACATTAATCTTTCTCAAGCAACCATCAACCACAATGAACTTCTCAAGGACCAAATAGAACTTTTCAACACGTCGCTTTGTACCCACTAATCCATGAGAATTCATCAACCAACAATGGCTAATCGAATATCCCAATGGAAACTCAAGAAAACAACAAGCTTCCCAAGGAGACCCATCCCCAACTTTCATAACAAAGTTTCTCGAGTAAACACTTCCTTTTCCCTACCACCAACGGCGGTACAACTTGACCATACCTATGGCCATAACCACAATCTCTACCTCTCAAAGATCTACTATCATCACATATAACAATCACGTAACCAAATCATAAGCATTAATAATCAATTCATATCGGCAATAATCAATGCTACATAACGGAAGCGTAAATGCAATGCTTTGCCCATTCCCATCCTCATCGTGCACCAAAGGTGTCAAGTTTTAAGTTAATTAACCATTAATATATTTTTTGTACAAATCAAGTTACCTAAGTTGCTAACCTATTCACCACGGACCTAAAGCCGTGCTCGATACCAATCAGAACACCCCCCCAACATTGAGCTTAGAATGCCACTAATCTACTATAACCATCTAATTTACATCAACATACTATAAAATTTCAGCAAGCATAACAACATTAAAACCCATCCACGGGTCGCATTAACACAAGCATAACACTATGACAATCATAGATAAATTAGACCTAGGAGCATAGCAAAATAATAAACCAAGATTAAAATAAACCAAGCATCTATGGTTATTCAATACCATCATGTCCTAGATATAAATATTCGTGTTATTCTAAAAGTTTATCATGTCCAATGAATCAAATAATTGGGTGAAGTGCATGATTCCAAGTGCGCTAGCCCTTCCCGAGTAAAACGTCATCACTGGTCACCTAAAAACAACAATAGAGCAAGAATGAGTCCAAGACTCAGCAAATACATAATAAAGCCATAAACAATAGTGTTGGACCGAAAAGGCGACTAGAGGGGGTGAATAGGAGCACGCCACTTTTTTCACAAAATATGAATTCAACACAATTTCACTCCAATAGCTATGATGAAGCTATGAAGATCAATATACCAAGACAATGAAGACTAGTATTGAATCCAATTAAACCCTAAGCAATGCGACAAAAATCACTTAAGATTGCAAACACAAAGACGCAGGCGGTCGATCACTGGACCTAACTGGTCGGACCGATTGATGGCGGTCGGACCGGCGTTATCTTTGGAGGTCGGACCGCCCAAAATCGGTCGGACAGTGATGACGGCGGTCCGACCGGCCGACTCGTAACCGATCCGCAACAAGAAAATCACCGATGACGAAGTTGCAATTAGGTGAAACTTTGATTCTCAACTCCAATCTTTATGAAACTTTGCACACACCTTCTATATGCTATTGAGGACCTATTCCAATTGAATATTAGGACAATTCTTGGAACGATCTTGAGCAATTGCCAATTGATTAACGAAGGTCTAAAACCGCAAGAACGAAAACTTGATCCTAATGCTTGTTCGTGAGAGATTGATGATCAAGATGATGCTAGATAGATTCGCACATATCACAGCAAGCTAATTCACGTGAAAGAATCAATCACAAACTCGCGGATCAAAGAAAGCCCTAAAACACGAAATTGAAAGCAAGAACGAAAAGAGACTTATCTCAAGCAAACCTTGCATAGATTGATTTCGTGATTGATGCCGGATTACATCCACACCATCATGGATCGATGGACAATCAAAGATCACGAAATTCACCACAAACCATCAAGAGCCCTAGCCTCCACCTCAACTCCCTAAAGACAATTAGGGTTTTGAAACATAAAAGGCGAGAGAGAGGTGCAGCCACCACCTCCTCCTATTTATAGTGGAGGCCTAGAACTCCTAGGGTTTGACTCAATTGGGCTCCGTTAAGGCCTACTAACAAACGGGTCACATCGCACGCCGCAAAGCGCCGTCTTTAACCTTTGACCTAAACCGCTTCACCATGCGTCATGGATTTGCCAATAGGTCACCCTTGTCCATCTTGTGTCACGCTTGAGTCGTTGACCTCACCCGCATCGTTGATCGCTCGGACCTCAACTCTTCAAGTCTAGTCCCGATCCTCCTCGCCGCTGACCGTCGTTGACCACCAAGCAACTTTGCACAACCACGGACAAGCAAACACGAATTCGGAACAAGTTCTTCACAACTTGACCCATGTTAGTCAAAACATGCATCATGCAAATCATATGCCATGAAACCAATGACTTTGACCTAACCAATTAACATCGCCACGGTTGGCCGACGTTCAAGTTAAAACCGGTCTGACCGCTCCAGGTGAGCCGGTCGGATCGCCCCTTGGCCGGTCGGACCGCTCCCTGTGAGCCGGTCGGACCGCCCCTTGGGACTTAGCCGAAAATCAAGCCCTCAAATTCAAACCTTCCGAAACTTTAAACCAATAGAACTTTTAACTGGAGACTCCAAAAATCATGAGACCAAGTGCATTGGGATCCCCTCACTTGCCTACAACACCTATTTTTGGTCCAGCTAGTTTTGACCACTTTGGTCACCGCCGTCCGATCAGCCCCATGGTCGGTCCGACCGATTTGGGACCGGCCGGACCACTGTGCAAGGACAGTCGGACCGCCCACCCGATAAGCTCAGTAACTTTGTCGAAAACACGTGAAACGACAAACCATAAACGCCATTGCCAATTGTCACATCATCCTAAGATCTGGAACATATCCCCATGAAATCCACAAATAGTTTATTAACCATTATCAAAGCTATCATCATCATCCATTTATTTAATGCCATTGTCATTCTCAAACAACCAAGCCATATTCCATATAGGTAAAGTTGCATAATTTAACAATTTACTTAGATATGCGAATGCACTAACATGCTCATGCTCATATGCATCTCATCAGCTGATACCGGTATAGCGGAGTGTTCACCCGTCGATGACACACTCTATCCTTCACTCCCGTGAAGTCCCCACCAAAGTAGGATTTTATCTAGAGCTCTCCGGACTAGTCATGTATCTTTCTCACCGACCTCACCGGAATAGTTACATGACTTTCTCACCGACTTGGCTCATGCAACCCCTGTCATGATGAATGTAAATGATGCGACATCTTTATTTATTCATCAACATAGTCCATCTCATTAACTCAATATCTCCTCCTCATTATCTCAATATCATAATCTCAATATCATAATCTCATTCACTCAAGGTCATCAATATCATGTATAAGAATAAGCTGAACCAAAGCATAATAAATAGCATGATAAGTAATAACAATGATCATAGTGAACAACCCATTGTTCACCACTCTACCATGTACTTGCCTTCCACTGTGGACGAGTTAGGAGGCAACGACGAATTTCTCCACTCCCCCCATCGCCTACACAAATATTCATTCGAAATAAGAATAACAAGACAGGACGTGGCTACAAGCGTTTTACCATAACCCTCTATCTAATCAACAAAACCAAAAACTCAAAATGACGAATTAACTAATCAGCCAATATCAGCCCTTCTGAACAGCAGTACGAGAAAAATCGTAATTAAATATCTGTAACTCCGAATGACTTGAAACTAGTGCTCAAATACTCTTAACGCATAACACTACGAAACTCTAGTTGACTGGATCTTTTGATTCGGCCAAAACAGTGGCCTAAACAACAGATGAAAACACAAACAGATAACTGTCCAGATTACAGAACAGTATCAAAGAAAATGATGTAACTTTCAATATACTGATCCAATTGAGGTGATCTTTATCAACTCGGAAATATAATTTCAAGGGCTACAAAAACCTAGTTGGGTGGAAGTTCTGAATCGGACTCTAACTAGATCAAAACCGAGGGGCAAACCAGCAGTTCCAAACTCTCAGGCAGACAGGACAGTGCGCAATTAAAAATTCATATCTCCTAAACCGTAAGGCGGAATCTAGTGATATCGGTGCCAAAAGAAAGATAAAGACATCAGGAACAAAACTATAGAAGACAAAAATAACATATTCGGCTTCTAAGTAAATCATAATGGCCCGACAAGAAAATCTGCCAAATCACGTCATCTCTCCTGGACAGTCGCGGTAAAACTATCATATCTCCTAAACCGTAACTCCAAATCAGATGATCTCGGTGCCAAAAGAAAGCTAAGACAAAGGGCTACAAATTTCTAAGAGGTGAGAAGATCAGAAAACGTACATAACTTACCAAAAACTGATGATCAACAGTGGCGCACGGAAGAGGTCGGGAGAGGCGGCGGCCACTAGGGGGAATAGGGGGAGGAGGGGAGGGGTTTTAGCGTTTTGGGAGTGGATCCCCTCATGGCGGCCCCTCTTGGGCCCCTCTGGGCTGCTGCCGGGCCCAAAGTTGTCGAAATAATGTGAAAAACCCCTTCTTGTTTCAGAATTTGTACTCCTTTCTTTGCCCTTTCTTCTCCCGGCTGATAGTCTAATTACCCGATTCGATTCCGAGGTATTACAATCTTGATACCCAGATCCTTACATAATTCCTGAAAATTTCCACTAGAGAACTGGGCACTATTATCTGTGATTATTCGACTGGGTACACCAAATTGTGTGATCATATTTTTTGTGAGAAACCTCTTAGCGGCTTTAGTTGTTATTTTAACAACTTGCTCAGCTTTTATCTATTTGGTAAATGTGTCAATCATGACGAAAAGAAATTCGAAGCCCCGGGTGCTCTTGGGAAAGGTCCCAGAATGTCTAGTCCCCAGATTGCAAATGGCTAAGAAAGAGGTATTATTTGCAAAGTTTGTTCCGGCTGATGTACTTGTTGATTATGAAATTGACATTGTACGCACTTTATCACGAGCTCTTTTGCATCATGAAAGGCAGTTGGCTAGTAGTATCTTTGCCTGAGGGCTTTACCGACCAGTGTTCTATAGGAATGATGTGCTCTACAAACTCCTTCGTGAATGTCGGATAGCAACTTAATGCTATCTGTTTGAGATATGCATCTCATCAATACTCCGTGAGATCCTCGTTTATACAAGGTACGTTCGATCTGAGTGTATGATTTGGCTTTTTGAGCAATACGATTAGCATATACATCATCTTCAGGAATAATATCATGCTGAAGATAATTGTAAATCGACATCATCCAATCTCTACCTGGGTCGTGCTTGACGACCTCCTGTGGAGTATTCATGTTCGCAGGATCAATATGTATGACCTCGATTGCAACATCTGTGTCCTTAGAATGCTCGACCTCTGAGGGTGAATCGAGTTGCTCGAGAAAAACTCTGGGCGGAACAGGTGACCTTGTGGAGGCCATCCGTGCCAACTAGTATGGCAGAAAGTTTTTCTTTCTAGGAATGTGTTGGATCTGGAAACCGAAGAAGTGATTTTTCAAGTTTTCATACTTCCACCAGATAAGATGACATCTTGGTACTTCAGCATTGATACTCTTTCCCGACTTGATTCACTACTAGTTGAAAATCGTCTTTCACTAGTAATCTGCGAACCCCGAGCGCTTTAGCTGCTCGGAGTCCTGCCAATAAACCTTTTTATTCTGCCACATTGTTTGTTGCAGGAAAGTTTAGCTAAATGGCGTATTTGATATGTTCTCCAGTAGGGTATATTGTGACGACTCCAGCCCCCGAGCCTTTGGGCATCAATGAACAATCAAAGTACATTGTTCACTCGTTGTGGTGTTCGAACTCGGGCCCTTGGGTGGGTTCTGGGTTTGTCCATTGGGCAGTGAATTCTGCTATTGCTTGGGACTTGATTGTTGTTCTTGAGATGAAATGGAGGTCGAACGCTCCATGCTCCACCGCCCATTTTGCTATTTGTACTGATGATTCCATGTTTCTGAGAAGTTGACCAAGGGGATATCTGATTGGTACGACCACCTTATAGGCTTGAAAGTAATGTCTTAATTTCCTTGAAGACATAAGGAGACCATAGAACAACTTTTGTACATGTGGGTATCTTTCCTTTGGTCCATATAAGACTTCGTTTATGTAATACACCGGTCATTGGACATTGTCATGTTCTACAACCAATAAACCACTGACTGTTTGCAGTGTTGCAGCCATGTAAATAAGTAGTGTTTCTTGCGATCTTGGAGAAACTAAGATCGGGGTACTCGTAAGGTACTTCTTAAGTTTTTCAAAGACATCGTCTGCTTACTTAGTCCACTCGAAACTTCCATGTTTGAATAAGTTTGAAGAAAGGTAATATTTTCTCACCTAATCGTGCTATAAAACGACTTATGACGCCATACACCAGTTAGTTTTGGACTTCTTTCTTTGTGGTTGGTGGACGCATCTGGTCGATGGCCGATATTTTTGCTGGGTTTGCTTTAATACCTCTAGGCGAAACTAGGAATCCAAGAAGCTTTCCCGAAAAAAACTTTAAATACACACTTCTATGTATTTAACTTAAGGTTATGGCTTCTTAAGTTATTGAAAGTCTCGTGTAGGTCGGAAATATGGTCGCTAGCATCGATGCTTTTCACAACCAAGTCATCAACGTAAGCTTACAGATTTCGACCTATCTGAGAATTAAAGGTTTTTTGTATCAATATTTGAAAAGTTGCACCAGCGTTTTTGAGACCAAATTGCATCTTAACATAGCATTAAGTGCCATATGGAGTGATGAAGGTAGTTTTCTCTTCATCATCTTTACTCATATTAATCTGGTGGAACCTTGAGTACACATCTAAAAAACTTAACAACTCACATCCAGAAGTAGAGTATATAAGTTGATCAATGCGTGGAAGGGGAAACTCATCCTTCGGACAAGCTTTATTAAGATCTGTGAAGTCAATGTACATTTGTCATTTCACATTGCTTTTTCTAACCATTACAGGGTTGGCGAGCCACTCTAGGTGGTCAACTTCACGAATGAATCAAGCTTGGAGGAGCTTGTCGATCTACGACTGGATTGCCTCCTTCCGATCAGATGTGAAACGTCTTAGCTTCTGGTTGACCAGTTTTTTGTCAGGCTGAAGAGCTAGCTTGGGCTCGATCACCTCTCTGGTACTTTGGGCATGTCGAACGCCTGCTGGATGAATACGTTCTGGTTTGCTCAGAGGAAGGAGATGAGCGACTCTTCCTATTTGGGGTATAGTCCTTCCCCGACTAGTACCTTTTGGGTAGACGCATTAGCGTTTCTTGAGCCAGATAGTGCGTTGGTGCTTTCCAGAGGAGCGACTTTGTCGAGTGGTACCTCCTTGGTCTGGTCGAAAGGCTTTTGGGCTACCTTTGGCCTCGAGTGCTTGACTTGCATGCTAGGCTGATTAATTTATCTGGTCGGAAGCTCATCGACCAGTTCTAAGGATTTCCGATCACATGCATAAGCCCATTTTTCGATCTACTCTAACCACGATGACTTCCTTCGGTCCTGGCATTTTTAAACTTTGATAACCGTAGTGCGTGGCTATCAGAAATTTTTCTAAAGCCGAAAGACCGAGGATTCCGTTGTATGCGGTTTCAAAATCTACTACATCAAATAGAACATTTTCTATTCAATAGTTGTCTGGTCTTCCAAATGTAACCGGTAGAGACAGCTATCCTATCAGTTTGGTGGTAGAACCAGTAACTATGCTGTGGAAGGTATATTTCACAGGTTTTACCTTAGACTTGGGAATCTGCATCTCCTCCAATGCTCCCGTAAATAAAATATTTAAAGAACTACCTCCACCTATTAAGACTCAATTAACTTTACAGTTGTTAATAGTCGGTTCAACTACGATAGGAAACCTACCTAGTCAAGTCGACGGGATGGGGCACTCTTCTTTGCTGAAGGAGATTATAGTTTCCGACCACCTGGATGGCTTGATGGTGCTTGGAGACTCGGCAAGGTTCACCTCCCGTTCCACGGCCTTCAGATGACGTCTTGACTCATACGAGGAGGATCAAAAAAATCATATAGACTGTGTGTTGCGGCTCCTGGTACTCCATCTGTTCATCATCATCTTTGTCTTTCTTGGAGCTTGGTTCTCAGAGTTCTATTATGGAGGGGAAGGGAACTTTAACTGAGTAGTAATCCTCTAGTTTCTTTTACCTGGCTCGGCAGGTGCACAAATCATACCCTGCTGCCTGGTGAAGTGGACATCACTTAGTTTTCTTGTAATCGCTGGTTAGAGCCTTAGCCTTGTTCCGACCAGTGAAGTCTCTCTTGCCATTTGTAAACTTTTCACGAATCGCAAGGACTTCCTTGTTTTCGGGCTTGCGATGCTTCTTATTCTTGAGAGACTTCTTGCTTTTCTTCTCTTGCTTCTCCAGGCCTGACTGGGAATTTTTATCTTTTCGATCAATAGCACCGCACCATTCAATCGCTTCACTAGCGACTGCATACTTGTCTGTCATGTTGAAAAGTTCAACGATCGTCTGTAGAGGATTTATTACAATATCCTCCATAAATTGGCGATTTCTTAGCCCTTCTTTAAATTCCTGAATGACAGAAGATTCTGTGATATCTGGGATGGAGTTTCGAACCCGACTAAATCTCTTGATATATTGTCGAAGAGTTTCGTTGGTTTTCTACTTCATCAGATGAAGACCATCCTCCTTCCCGTGATGGTCATACGTCCCTTGAAAGTTGGTGATAAGAGTATCACAGAGCTGCTCCCAAGTATAGAGAGATCCGACCGGTAGGTTAAGCAACCACGAGGGGGCAGACCCTTCAAGAACCATGGGCAAGTAATTTGCCATCACATTGCCATTACCACCAGTAGTTTTGATGGCGGTAGTATAAATTTGAAGAAATTATAATGGGTTATGGGTCCCATTGAACCTTTCTATGTTGGCTGATCGGGACCTATCCGGCCAACGAACAGCTTGGAGACCTGCCGAAAATGATCGGCAACCTATAATGGAATCGTGGCGCCTTCTCTGAAAAGGAGCTGAATTATAATCAGTTGAGGATCAGTTCCTCATATTTGCATACCTAGGATCCGTTGTCCTAATTCGGTCGTGGACGTTATGATAACGTCTTTGACCACCTGCTTGGTTCAGATGATGCCTAAGATCGCCTGAATCAAGTAGTCGTTCCTCTTGATAAAGAGGAGTTGCTGCCGTGAAGGTCTTCCCTCGTGATTTCCTGGTCAGAACTTACGAGGGGGTCTTGGTGTTGATCGGTACTCCGCTCGACCATGTTGTCCCCTACTGAGAGAGGAGCACTGGGATGAAGTCATCGTGTGACTTTGCGAATTCCTTTGCTCCCAGTACATTTCCCTACACCACATGATTTGTTGGAGGATCTCTGACACCTGACCTGCAAGCTGAGCATAACATGGAGTTTCTGCTAAAGCAGGATCTGGATTATTCAAAATATCCCAGACTCGTTGCAGGTTTTGTATTGTTACCGAAGGTCGTGTAAGATTCCCGCTTGCAGTAGGCGTTCGATGAGGTGAGTTTTCCCTCGACCTTCCGGTTGGCCTGTCGACCCTTACTCGGTAGGAGCGGATGAATTAAGCGATGCACATCTATCAACTCAGTTGCCTTCAGTAGTTGGTTCTTGAGCGCCCTTACCATTTCCACCAGCAAGTGGTGGCGAGTTAACCCGTGGATGATCGTGCATGGCATCTGGAGTATCTCTGATTGTGTTAACTTCGTGGCGCCAGCAGTGATCTTCCGATGAACCATCGTAGCTAAGAGAGAGCCTTCTAGTGCTTCTGTAAGGAGCCTCCATGATGGGGAGCGGTCGAAGATTACCACCTCTGGTGGGCTTTGTAGTGGGCTCAGCCTGATCCGGCGAATTGCCGATCGTATGCTGAGTTTCACGATGCCCACTTGGCCTACGATCGATGATAACTGCATCGATACCCTTACCAGACGTCGGTTGGCCCCTGGAATACGTAGGAGCCATTGGTGAATACCGATCGCTCATGACAATATCGAGAGTACAAGGACTCTCTGATTGCAACGCTGGGCTTCCATTGCCGTTTTTGCCGGTTGGGTCGACCGGGCTTATAGAGGCGTTGGACGTTAGAATCGTCGAATGAGCGGTTCCTCTGAGAGCGCCATTGATGGTGGTGGTGTATCCTCATCCATCTGAACGATTTCGCTAATCTCTGCGACTGGTGAGTCGGTGGGGGAGGAGGATGATATCCCATTTTCTTCTATGGAGTGGATGCATACGTCCATGTCGATGTTGGAATAGTCAGCCAGGTCGAACCAGTTTTTCTTATCCCAAGTCTCTGCCATGTTTGCATGAGCGATGATGAGACAAAGGAAGTGGATGAGAATGCTTGAGCGAAGTAAACTTCAAGAACTCAATACCTTCTTCCCACGGTCGGTGCCAACCGTCGACGATCCATCGCCGATCTTCTGAAATAAAAATATTAAAATGGCAAAGACTTCCTCCATCAATAATCACTTGACAAGAACGCTCATTGACCACATTTTTTTGAAACAGATTGTGGCGTTGATTCTGTTCAGCACGCTCCATTTGAGCACTAAGGACACGCTTCACAATTATGCTAAAGAACTTATCGCTTGTTTCAGCTCCAAAACGTTCTTCGTCATGTTCAGATTCATATTGCTCACATGCGCAGTCAGTTACAAGCAATGCATGTTCTTCATCAATATCACTAGCTGAAGTATACTCACCATAGTCTCTAACAAGAAGTTCTCGCTGATTTGGACAATCTCTCATCATGTGCCCGAAGCCTTTGCAGCGATGGCATTGCATGTCGCGCGTTCTCCCAGTGGAAGCAACCGGAGTAGAATTCTTAGCTTGCTGAACCGAAGTTGATTTGCTTTCGTCGGAGGCTCGGGGAGTGGGAGTGGTGCTTGCTGGTCACCCACAGCCAAAGGGGGGTGGGGGACAGCTCGGAGTGGTAGGGACAGCAGGGGGTGGCGCCCTTCCCGAGGACTGCGCCTGATTCTTCCTACCTGCAAAAGAAACTCCAAACGAACCTCGGGAGCGAGACTGTCCTCCTTGCACTTCACGTTCAACTTTGCAAGCAAGATGGAATAAACAGGTGATAGAATTATACTCCTTATAATCTAGGATGTCCTGAATATCCCAGTTAAGCCCTCCTAAAAATATTATCATTTTAGCATCTTCAGTTTTTTCTAAACCACAACATAACAAACCAATTTGCAATTCTTGATATAATCTTCTACGATGTTACTACCTTGTCTTAAACATTGAAATTTATTCAGCAAATCACGAGAATAATACGAATGTACAAATCTAGCACTCGTAGCTCTCTTCATAGCATCCCATGTTCTAGGTATGTTTTGTTTATTACGGCACAATTCATTCCACCAAATAGATGCAAAATCAGTGAACTCACTAGTAGCAGCCCTAATCCTTTTATTTTTAAGAAATTCATGGCATACACATTTTTGGTCTACAGCTAACTCTCATGTGAGGTAAGCATCAGAATCATATTTACCACCAAAAGGGAGCACAGTGAATTTAATTTTACCAAGTGTATCATTACGATCACGTACCTCACGTGGTGGGTCTCTTCTCATACTGTAACACCCCAGCACAACTCGAGTATGGAATGTTACTCAAGCAGCAAGGTAGAATTTTAAACTTATAATAACCATCTTAAAACCTAAGTCGCTACACTAAATTTCGATGACACCTCCTTTGTATAGTTAGCCATACAAGAGGTCGAGTCGATTAACAATAACATTAACAGGGATTTTAGACATCCAACTTGCATCATAAACGTAATTGACTTCAAAATACCATAATTTACTCCATCACAAAATATCGAAAACATGAAGGCATATCCAATAAAAAACCCTAGTAGTTTATACATGACGACCACTCAAGAGGTACCTAAAATAAAAAAAAACAACAAAGGTGAGTCCATGACTCAGCAAGTGACAACAACACCACAATACAGTTTGCAACTTTTTCACCATGAATCATTCACATTAATCATCTCAACAACAATACATATGATTTATGCAATGCAAATGTCAACTGAATGCATCTTTTCTTTTCTCTTTGCATATACAGGTAATGCAGAGTATGCATCCGTCGACGCATACCCATGCCTGTGCCTTCTAGCACAGGGACCATAAGCCTACACTCCATGAGTGTAGGGACCATAAGTTCGTCCAATCATGATAGGAATCTCAAAAATCAATACTTGGCCTCTGCAAGCCCAAGTCTCAAGGGTATCAATATGATGCATACGAGACATCTCAATTATTCAATGTAAACATGTAACAACTCAGTGGTGACATTCTTGAGTAAAGAACTAACATAAACATGTAAAAATCCACTGGTGACATTCATGAGCACAAAAACATAATCATAAAACAGATGTTCAAGCATTCACCGCCATAATGTTATCGACTAATTTTCACTTGCCTCAACTGTGCGAAGCTTGATGACGTGAAGAGGGCGCTGCCCCCCGGGACCACACCACCGCCTGAACATTTTTTTAACAATCTTGATAAGAGAATAATGTAGGATTTGATATTGCTAAAAATAAATGTACTACAAGCTACGCTCCCTAACGCAGCCCAAAACACCTTCTCCCAAAAACATCAATCTGTCCCAAAACGGGATAGTCCTATTATAAAAATCATAACTTTCTGTAGGTTGAGCCAAATTTAGTGATCTTTAATCTTCTAAAAAGATTACAAAAGTTTCCACAAAAACCTAGTTGGCAAGGTTCTCAGATTCGGCTTTCTTCTGCCCCTACTAAGCAGATTATTCAACCTATTAAATCTCGTCAGAGGTTCTAGACAGCGAGACTAAAACCTACATAACTTCTAGTAAAGACATCCAAAAAACATGATATTTAGCTCTCTAGAAATCATATGAAAATATCTACAACTTTCGTGTTGGTGCAATCCTCAAAAAATTCATTATCTAATTTGTATTAAACAATCGCTATGATCTGTCGGAATCTTGACAGAAACCTAGAACAGCAATAATGCAAAATTCATAACTCGAGATCCCCAACTACAAAGTGAGTGATATAGGACTCTATGGAGAGCTAGAAATGATACCTACAACTCTCTAGGAGACGCCCTAGTCAAAATCTACCGTTAACTACCCCAAAACAGACGATCTCTATATACTGCCAGAATCAAACTACTACCGATATTTGTCTAATCACAAAAATTATACATCAATCTAACAGGATTGGGAGGGTTACTCTTGGAGACTTGCTAGCCTGCTGAGTTCCCAACGAGGCGCCCCTCCCTCTCTTCCTCCCCCTTCTTCCTTCCACGGCTGGCCACCACTGCGGGGAATCGGCGGCTCCGGGAGACGGCAGCGCGAGGAGGGAGCAGCAGGGACACTCGGCTGTGGAGGAGATGGGCGCCAGATCGGGAGGCGACAACCAGGTAGGTATGGGCGGTGGCCAGGTGGGGAGGGGAGGAGATGGCGGCCGGGTGGAGGGAGAGGGGGAAAAAGGGGGACAGCTAGGGTTTTGGGGGAAGGCACCCCCCTTTGGCCGGCTCCCCCTTGGGCCTCCTGGGCCGCGGCTCGCGGCGTAGATTGGCGGGATTTCACAGAAAGCCCCCTCTAATGCTCTGAAAATTTTAATTTTTAATTAATTTCTTCCTCCCGAATTTCTTTCCAATTGCCCGATTAAATTTTGGAGTATTACACATACCTTGTCGATTGAAGCGTCATTGCCGATGATCACAATCATTATTGGGATTGGAACCACCATCGGACTTCGTATCAGCAACATATGGGTTCGCTTCATCCTCTACCTCATCAGCCAATGATCTAACCACAGATGGGTTACGGTGCGGTTGTGCAACGCCGACAGCAGCGGGGGCGACATCAGGAGGTGGAGCTCTCTCTAGCTAGTCCACACGTGTAGCAATCCTCAATATGCTCTGAATGTTGATTCCGCAAGCGTGAAAAGTGTTGCATGATGTCTTTCTTGCGAGGCGTGAGAGGTGCATCATCTTCAATGTTGGGCATGCTATTCTCCTCTTGTGACCCTGAACCTGCCATTGTTAGTATCAACAAGAAAAATACATGAATGTATAAAATTCCCTACGAACTACTAGGTTCTGGAGGTTACAAGTCACATGAGCTCAAGCTCTTACTAAGGTCTTGCAAATTCTTACCAAAGCAAACAGGTGGTGCAGCTGGTGGCTGGTTTGTGATAAGCGTGACACAAGTGATGAGCAAAGCGATTGCAAGGGTACAGTACCTGTTCGGTTAGTGGAGCTTGGACAGGTGTAATATATGTAGCAAGGATTAGCAACAATCAAATCAGTAATGTAAGTTGAAAAATTATTCAAAGTACTAGTAAATGTTGCTGATCCTAGTCTAATCCAAGCTAGCTAATCAAAGCCCTATGAAGAAAAGTGTAAGAACGCACACGCGAAGATCAATATGACTCGATGTAAGCAATCGAAAACCTCACACCATGTACTAGGAGAAATGCTAGCCATCTACCCAAACTTCTTTGTAGGGGCACAAGATTGTTCACACGATGTAGAGCACAAAAATGAAATAACGTGCAATGTAAACAACCCTGTAGTTTAAGTCGAAACAACAGCTAGTCTCAGGAGTTGAAAAAACAAAGTTTTATATGGCTTATATATACTCATTTAAAAGGTTTCGATGAGATCTACAACTTTTCAGCTCAGGTGAACCCCAAATTATGAAGGGAAGACCGAAAGAAACGACAAAAATAGAAACTGAAAACTTGTGACATAAATTTGGCACCAAAGATGGCTGATTTTGGGGGTCTTGGATGGTGACTAGTGCAATACATTCAATTTTATTGGATGCACCTCATTGTTAGCTTTTCAACGAGTCCAAGAACGTCAAATTCGGACGCTGTATGCAAAAGTTATGACCGTTTTACTGAAGATGTCTCGGAAATGGAATCCGCTCGAACTCGAATTTGTCTCGGGTTCCGAATTGAAACTGCTATAACTTTCAATCTCTTGGTCCAAACTTTCTCAATTTTTTTGTGGAAGCTTTTGGCTATTTGTAGAAGGTCTCCACCAATTTTCACTAGTTTTGACGAAAGTTTGACGACTTTTCAAATTTCGGGAAGGCGGACACCGATTTTTTTTTATCCTTTTGTTTTTTGTCCCTTTTTCTCTCTCTCTTTTCTCTCAGTTTTTCTTCTCTGTCAAAAACCGAAATCAATCTCTTTTTTCCTTCTTTTTCTTCTCCATCACAAACCGAAACCAATCTGCAATCTTGGGTTGCCGCGGCAGATGATTGGCAGCGCTTGGATGGCACGACAAGGAGGATTGATAAATACTGGTTGCCACAAGCGAGGAGGATTAGCGGCGCACGTTTCGGGACGGGGAGGATTGATAGGGGTTGCCACGGCAACTATTGGTAGTAGTCAAGGTCGCTGCGGCAGGACGCTCTAGGTGACACAGCAGGGAAGGGCAGCGACGGTAGGGTCGTGGTGGATGCCGCGGCAGGGAAGTGTGGAGGCGGCGGCAGGGAGTGGGGTTGGTGCGGCAGAAGTTTGACACAATGATAAAGCTATGCAAAGGAACACGAAGATAAAGATGCAAACTAGACAATGACAAACTAGACTCCAACTAGACTAGAAATTAGCAACTAGGCACGACGATGAATAAAAAATTCAACAAGCAAAATACCGAAAAGAAAAATTGCAAGGCATAGATTGGTTTGGACATGATGAACTCACCCTATTTTCTTTTTTGGATTTTCGTGGACTGTAGGAAAAGGAAAAATCTCACTGATGAACTGTAGCTCTAATACCCCCTGATGATGGCTGTTGGCCCGATCTTTTGATGAGAATGAGAAATTCCGATTGGATGATATCAACTCTCACAATCCAGGGCTCTGACGTGGCGCGCATTTAACCAATCAATCGCTGAACTAACCGACAAGTCGTTATCAACCGTGCTAAAGACCCAAATGACCAAATCACGAGGATCAATTTCTGCAAGCAATCGAAGAACAAGCAAGAACGAGGTAACAAGCAATCTGAATTGCAAATATATGACTGAGTTCAAAAGTTGGGATTCCTCATAGGTTCGGTATGGTTGGTCTAGTCAACACAAGCAAAGAATAAGAGTTTCCCAATGGAGAAACTAAGCAAACGAAATCCACTAAACCCTAAAGGTGGCGGCCACACTAAATGAATGAGGAAGAGGAGAAGGGAGGGGTGGTGGCACTGTCCATGTTGACTGTATGAGCCTAGGGTTACAAGGCCCATGGGCCCAAGTGGAGGTGGCACATCACATTTGCTCTCGAAATTAGAATTAGTGTCGGACTATTTTGGAGATTACAGCGCACTCAGAAGAAATTTGGAGGTGGGGCTAGATCCGTTGGAAAGAGGGCGAGATAAGCTTTCCATCAAGTACTCGTAGACATCCAACGGACTCCGTATGTGAAAGTTATGCATGTTTGAAGTCAGTGCTATCTCCGGATGTCGAATTGGATTGTAATGCTTTCCTTCATGATCAGTTCCTAAATTCCTGATTAAAAGAACATCACATATATTAGGTAACATCATATGCATTAGGTAGCAGCATATTCTTAGTAGAAACAAAATGTACTATTAGAAACAAAGTTACCTGATAGTTCAATTAACATCTTGTGAGTTACGTGATTGAACCTTGCAAATCCATAGATTCATATCTATTATGGGAAGTGTTAGGCGATATCGTTATACATAGAAGGATGTCCTCGCGAGGACTCCTGCAAATTAAGCTCAGCAGCCAAATGCGACAGACCATCACTTACAGTTACCCTAGCTATAGTTAGTAGCCCTACTCCCTAACAGGTCATGCATGATCTGTGACTACTAGATCTATATATGGATCTTAACTCTTGTCGATAGTCAACTACTCAACTTAGCCAAGGCTAGTTAACCGAACCTTGAAGCTAATTGACCCTTAGGTGACAAGCAAATGTACTGCCATGAATGGATCAATTATACTACTACTACTACTACTATTACTACAGTACTCCAGCTAGCAAATTTGTCTGGTCAGGATATACATATATAGATTTCTGATTTGAAAAACTTGCATTGAGCAATCAGTGAGTTTACTGCCTGCTGGTGGTGGTCGCTGATCTTAATGGCATATCCGTCGGCAGCACGTACGGGCGTACGGGCGTTCTGTCGATACAACGCCAGCTTAATTCAACGCCTATCGGCGCACCTTGAATTGCCCATGGCGACGTCGCGACGACCTCCCACGACTTAGCTTACCTGCCAAGAGATCGACTGGGGCAGGCACGTTAACATGCCCAACATTTGCTCCTTGTGTAACGAGCAGGAATGATTCGGCCGTTGGTCTTCCATTTATGTTTGAAGATTGCAGTTCGCGCCAAGTCTTGATTGGGTCCCAGTGAACAGAAGTATCGAGAACGACTGTGCAGTGCAGTGCAGTCCAGCATATATCACTACCAGATGTATTTGTGCATGGGGACAAACTGGACCACGGGTACCGAGGAGATCCTGTTGTTAACTGCCCTAAACATTGAGTTTGTTGCAAGAGCGTTGTCAATATTGGTTGTGTTTTGCCGACGGTATGGGATCGGTCTACCAGAAATTCAGAAGTAGCGGTCTTGCACTACAGGCTTTTATACTGGATTGCCGCTGAATGATTTAACATGTAGGAGTACTGTCGGAGTGTCAGTATATTACTATGTATCACGCCCTACAAGCTTCTTTCCATTCAATGAAAAGAGCTACCGAGTTGGACCAGCACGTGATGGAATTTGTTGCGCGAACCCCAGGCCCGTTCAGGATAGACATACTTTCCAGGTGTATCAGTTAGTCACCGCGCGAGTGTCTGAAGCATTTCTGCATCGCAAAAACCATCCTGCATGCATGTAATCGAGACGCATAGATGAACAACCTGCATCTCCCCAGCATAAGGAGAACAATTGATCCTTCATACTCGATCAGACTTGGTGTAATATCCCGTTCAACCTTTAGAGATATAAATAAATTTCAAACGAGTTTAACTAAAATTAAAAAGGGGATTTCAGATTTTTGAGCAGGAGAAGAGAACCTGAACTTTCGGACCACAGCGGCTTGGCCCAAGTGGGCTGGCCTTAAGGGGCACCAAGGGAGGGGCAGCAGCCCCTAACACAAAGCCACCCCTACCCCTTGTGCCTCCACCCCTTCCTCTTTGAGCTGTCACCCTTGCTGCTTCCTCCCTATTGTGCCACACCTTGCCCCCTGCGCCATCCCTCCAGTGCCACCCTCCACCAAGTCGGCACTCCGCCCTAGGCCGGCGCCTCCCCTTACTGTTGGCCAGAAGGAGGAGGATTAGAGGAGTCCCGGCCAGATAAGGAAGGAAAGGAAGGAGGGAGGGAGGAGAAGGAAAGGAAGAAAGAAGGGAGGAGGATCTCGCCGAAAATTTAGGATCTGCACCGTGAGCTCCAAAGGTAACGATCTGTAATCCTTTAGATTTTCCCTAGGTTAATCGCTATTCAATTTGTAGTATGTTTGGTCAATAGGAAGAGTAGTTGTTGTTCTGCCCTAGTTCGTCGAGTTGCGATGCAAAGCATTTTGGGGAAGATTACAGATATTTAGGGTCATATTTAGAGGTCGGTCTAATTAGAGAAAAGTTAGAAAAATCTCGTTTGCTTTCCAGGAAGGTCTGGATCATTAAAATCGGAGTAGCAAGTGAAAAGATATAGTATCAGGAAGGTTGTTGTCCAGATTCTGGACGTAGTTGGCAAACGTTGTGAATTTAGGTCAGTTTCGAGTAGTAAATGGTAAAATTAAATATTTGTGTCAACTTGAATATTGTAGGAAAACTTGTGTAGTTTCCAGAACTAATATTTTTCATATATTTTAAAGTTTTAGAATTAAAGATATAAAATTATGAAATGGACTATTCTGATAGATTTTGGAAAGGTATTCGAGTAAAGAAACATGGTACAAAATGGTAGAATCAGAGGTTCGTTATAACTAGAAAATTGTAGATTGTTTTGCAAGGATTCCAGAAAGACTTGGATGTTTAAATTTGGAGTTCGTATGAATAAGTGAGAGAGGTTTTACTACTGGGACAACGGTTAGTGCATCCGGTAGTTTTGGGTTAAATGGGTCGGTTTAGCGTAGACATGCGATGACAGTTAGAATAACGTATTGGTGCTGTGATGTTATGATTTTGATATGTATTTTGAATTCTTAGTTCAGGGAGTATGGTCTGTAGCGCTTTACCACTGCTTCGTTATCCATCTTCGCTGGGATAAAGAGGTAAGTGTATGGTAGACAGTGTTATTAGTTGATCACTGTATTCTTTACCACTCATTATTATGATATTTTTATACTTTTCTTTATTTAATTACAAGCAATGTAAATGATCATGATTTTATTCGTATTGATGGATATGAGAACGTTGGATGATGTTAATATTGACGAATCTATGAATAATTATGCATTCATAAACATCATTGTATATGAGAAGGTGATCATGTTGATTACAACTCCACAAGAGTGGAGGAGGTCCCTGATCCTTGAGGAGGACGGGCTTGAGAGTGTGCCATCAACGAGTGAACACTAACACTATATCGGTACACGCGAAAGAAGTGCATATGGACATGTAGTATAGAGATGCATTGAATAAAAAGTATTTGATGATTGTGTATGAGAATGAAGAAAAGAGAATTGAATGATTGAGTATGGGAATAAAGAAAAGAGAACAATTGATGTTGATGATGATATTGTTTACTACTGATTAAGCATTGTTCATTGTTTATTATTGTACTTGCTGAGTCGTGGACTCACTCTTGCTCTATTGTTGTTTTTAGGTGACCGTTGACGACGCTTTACTTGGGGAGTGGTAGCACCTCGAACAATTGTATACACTCTAATACTTGATCATTTGTCATGAGAAAACCTTACCTTAACGTGATGGTTTATTCTTTTAGGACACGATAGAGATTGAATACTTCTAGATGATCGGTTGGAACTTGTTTATTCATTCAATAGTCTCTATTTGATTGATTTTGCTTAATTCTTGGGCTATTATTTTGTTTTTCTATCTAGAGTTTAGACAATTGTGCTTGCTGGAATTTATTGCAATTTGTGGTTTAAATTAGCAGTTAATGTAGTTGAGTTGCATTCCGGGCTTAGTGTTGGGCCGGGGTGTTACACTTGGTATATGTGTGGCATCTTCATTTGATTCGACGATGATCATCACCTAACATTTCCTTCTGTTGCCAGTGCCAGGTGGATTTCTGCCATGCAGTTCAAACTTAAAACGTACTTGAAGGGGGGAATGGACTGTTCATGCACTATAATAAGTTTTCCCCTTCTTTTCTGTAATTGCCCATATGGGGTGGTATGTAACCTCACTAGTTTAGTACGTATGAGGTACGTTACATGTTAGGACCCAGATTTGCAACTCGGAACCCTCTGTGTAGACAATACTAGTCCATAGATAAGTAGCTAGTTCACATAGTTAAATCATTGAATATCAAACACATATCTCACAAACGTAAAGCTATGCATAACATTAAACAATACGTAAATAGACTGTATGGTCACTTGACTTACACATGAGCCGATCGGGCCCAATACCTTAAATATATAACTACAGCAGAAACAAAATCAATAACACAACAAGAGGGACCCTCAGGATATGCCCACATGCAATCGACTTAGGCTCGAGACCTAGTTCTTGGTCTCCTTGATTTCCAGCCTTGCCGAGCATGATTAAGCGCCTACGGAGCCTTCCTATTTTCACTCACTTATTGAACCAAATACGTTCTCATCACCCATGACCGTGGACATGGCTATCCGGATAGTTTTCATTCTGCAAAGGTTGTACAACTTTACCCACAAGATACAATCATCTTATAATGTCTATACGCTACCGTAGGCGTGAGGCTAATAAAATCATCACAAGGCATTTAAAATGCCTAACCCCAACGCAGCTCCACCCGCTAAGGTTTCAACTGTGATGGGCTACAACCCTCCGGAGACTCCCTCTTGCGCTGTGTGGTTTCTCTATGGTTAAAACCAAGCCACATTACGCCGGATGGTGAAACTAACACTAAGGTGAAACAAATTAATTAGTTAGGTCGTACCAATTATAGACTTGTGGTTGCACTGTTAGTGCTCGAGAGGTCATCACAAGATTTGATCCTCAATTGACTTGGGCGGTGATTTTATATTACCCACCCTTGTGTTGTTATCCGCGCCCACCCGACTTACCATCCGCCCAAGTCTAAAGTAGTGTTTGAATTTTCGTTTTGAAAATCCTTTCACTACTACACAAAAATCTCATCACAAACGGTTCTAAACCATCATCACAAACGATTTTTGAACCGTCTGAATTTTTGTGTCTGTGATGACACGAGGTCATAACAGACGGTTTTTGAATCGTCCGTGAAAAAGGCTATCACAGACATTTCTATTCACGAACCATCTGTGAAAATAGACTATCACAGACGATTCGTGAATAGAACTGTCTGTGAAAATAGACTATCACAGACGGTTCTATTCATGAACCGTCTGTGAAAGTCTATTTTCACAGACGGTTTTATTCACGAACCGTCTGTGATAGTAACTATCACATACGGTTCTTGTTTAGAACCGTTTGTGATAGCTTTTTCTATTGTAAAAAAAACAAAAACAGATTTTCACTTCATCTGAAGCCTCGCGAATGAATCTGATATGGATATTCGAATTGAACTTTTTGTTAGCTAGCCACATCATCATAGTAGCATCAACTCAATCCATTCACAGAGCACTAAAAACAACACGGCATCACGCACATCACAGTAGCATTAACTCAATCCATTCACAGAGCACTAACACATCACATTAGTAATCCACATCACAGAGCAAAAGGGGGGGTAGAGAGAGTGAGGTCGTGGGAGGCTGGGGTGACGAGGTCGTGGGAGGCCGGCGACGATGAGGCCGTGGGCAACGAGCTCAGGGGAGGACGGGGCAACGAAATGGAGGAGGCCGGGGGCGACGAGATCGTGGGAGGCCGACGACGATGAGGCTGGGGCGAGGTGGAGGAGGCCGCGGGCGACGAGCTCGGGGGAGGTCAGAGCGCAAGGTAAGGGCGAGACGGAGATGGCAGAGGAGGAGATGGAGATGGCAAAGGAGGAGATGGAGGACTCTGTTAATATAAAGAGATTTTCGGCAGCCCGCCATTAAGTGCAAATTTTCGTTTTCCCGCCCAACAAAACAAAAGTATCACAGACGGTTTTATACAAAAACGCCTGCGTGATGAGATATCACAGACGGCGGTTATGAATCGTGAACGATAAGCGCCTCATCACAAACGGTTCTTAATACGAACCGTCTGTGATGAGTATCTCATCACAGACGGTTTTGGCTTGGATTTTTACCATGGTTTTAGAATCCAAACCATGGTAAAAATCCAAGCCATGGTAAATCTAAAATCACAGACGGTTCGTACCACGAACCGTCTGTGATATTCTCAGTATCACAGACGGTTTCAAAGAATCGTCTGTGATGAGGCATCTTCTATGGCCTGTTTTGTAGTAGTGTTTCTAGGTTCAACATAGCGGCCAGACTCCAACCTCAGCTGCCCAAATCTAGTTTTGAAGTTTGAATGATGTCGGGGCAAATTAATGCCCACATGTCAACGTATCTAAGCATTACACTTAGATACATACTTAATGACTAATTAATCATACCATTATTCCTAGGGAGACAAAAGGTAGTGTCCAAGTTCAAGGATTAGAATTTAATAGCTCAACTAACATTAAGGTATTAACTACGAGCTAAGACAACATAATTGGAATAAAAGTATAGCATACAATTTTATAATTTAAAATAATATAATTGCATTCAAAATGTAGGTTTAAAATGATCAAAGTGTTGACTCGCAGTACTCAATTTTTAGATAACCTTGGTTTTGTTCTTGTTCTTGCTCGAATTGCTGCTCTAGGAATTCAAATCCTAATTACGCAAAATACGATTGAATATAAGAACACCTAAAAACAACCAAATGAAACCCAAATACATTCAAAGGCATTTAAACAAAAGGAAAAGAATTAATACAAACTCAAATAAATCCCATTATTCATACATTTGGTATACAAGTGTAGACTTGGAGGTTAGATGAATTAAGGATAGGGGCTTATTTGATTCGGTGTTAGGACGAGAGAGATTGGGCTCTCAGAATATTCACCGGTGAAGAAATTATTGATAGAGAAAGGGAATACTCCCCTTAAGTTATTCAGATGGGAGAGATTGCGTTAATATAGTTAGGATCTACTTATCTTTATCCATTTTACAAATTGCTCTTCTATTGAAAGCAGATAGCGGCTGGTGATAGATGGAGTCAACTTGAGTTTGATTTATTGTTTACTTTCATTTCATTGAGAACACCTCACCATGACTCACATGTGAGATCTAGCTTATTTAAAGATTTATTTTGTTGTTATTTTGTATTTATCAAGGAAGTTCCATGAATGACAGGTGTGAATTATTGGTAGGTATGAGGATTCACATGCGATAGATATCATTTTAGCTAACTGGACTAATTCTAGATTTTACATCACTAGGACCCCCGTGACATATTACCATTTGATGTTCAATTATCAATTAATTGAATGATTACTTTAATGACTAACTAAAATGTGGTGCCATCTATTTAATTAAATTCCAATCTATCCTCATATTGGAAATGTACCTAAGTGGCCGACATGTCATACCTAGATTATTGTAATTAACGACTAATTTTAATTAGACCACTAATTACTCATTCATTGTGATTGACAATTAATTACTCCTAGTGGTTATCCCCGATTAATCTGTAATAATAATAATGGTCTTGAGTCCTCCCATTAGTGACTCAATATCTAAACAATTAACGTGCAATAAAACTAACATTGGAAGGGCCCAACTGTTGTGCATACACTAAAGTTCACTGACTATATTAGGTTAATTTTCAATTATAATATTTACTAACGACTTATGGTCTATTCGTTTAATGAGTCACTAACTAAACTAATTCTCTTACTAAATCAATATTAGTACGTGTCCACGTGTCATTTGACATACATAAACACCAAATTTAGCCTAACAGAACTTCTAATTAAACCTACACTTTTAGTTCAAAACTGATGATACACCGATGGATCTCAGGATTATCCCCTAGTGACATTGATTATACATGGTTATTATATAACAATGACAAGTTTTGGTTAATCATCTAATTAAGTGGGTCCTAGATGTAATTTAAATTACTAGCAAAATAGTTATGTCCAAAATTGATCACAAATGTAGTATTTAACTAGATATTATTATTAATGATAAATGTATAGGTTATATGTGTCAATGACACCTAAACAATTCTTAGCCATCCTGATGAGACAATGGGTTCCGATCTTCCGATAGGATGATAACTTCGATTTGGAGAAGAATGACTTTGACGATGCAGGCTGTTGGACCGAAAAGGCGACTAGAGGGGGGGGGGGCTGAATAGGAGCACGCTCACTTTTTCCCAAATAATGAATTCAACACAATTTCACTCCAATAGCTATGATGAAGCTATGAAGCTCAATATACCAAGACTGTGAAGACTAGTATTGAATCAATTAAATCCTAAGCAAAATAACAAAATCAACTAAGATTGCAAACTTACAGCACGGGCGGTCTGACCGCTGGACCCAACCGGTCGGACCGATTGCCGGGCGGTCTGACCGGCGTTGTGCTGGCGGTCGGACCGCTCCAAAATCGGTCGGACCGGTGGTGACGGGCGGTCGGACCGGCGATCTGAACCGATCCGCAATGATAAAATCGGCCGATGTGAAGTTGCAATTAGGTGAAACTTTTGATTCTCAACTCCAATCTTTATGAAACTTTGCACACACCTTCTATATGCTATTGAGGACCTATTCCAATCGAATATTATGATAATTCTTGGAACGATCTTGAGCAATTGCCAATTGATTAACAGAAGGTCTAAAACCGGGCAAGAACGAAAACTTGATCCTAATGCTTGTTCGTGAGAGATTGATGATCAAGATGATGCTAGATAGATTCACACATATCACAGCAAGCTAATTCACGTGAAAGAATCAATCACAAACTCGCGGATCAAAGGAAGCCCTAAAATCACCAAATTGAAAGCAAGAACGAAAAGAGACTTATCTCAAGCAAACCTTGCATAGATTGATAACGAGATCGTTCTTGGGATTACATCCACACCATCATGGATCGGTGGACAATCAAAGATCACGAAATTCGCCACAAACCATCAAGAGCCTTAGCCTCAACCCAACTCCCCTAAAGACAATTAGGGTTTTGAAACATAAAAAGCGAGGAGAGAGGGTGCAGCCACCACCTCCTCCTATTTATAGTGGAGGCCTAGAACTCCTAGGGTTTGACTCAATTGGGCTCCCGTTAAGGCCCACTAACAAACGGGTCACTCACGTACGCTTCGCAAAGCGCCGTCTTTAACCTTTTGACCTAAACCGCTTCACCATGCGTCATGGATTTGCCAATAGGTCAACCTTGTCCTGTAATATTCTGAAAAATAATAATAATAACAATAATAATAATAATTTAATTAGTTAAAGAATTTAGGGCTTGTGCGTAATTAAAGAATTTAGTATACGTGGAAATAGGATAATTCAGAGTTTTTATGAGCTATAAATAGATTTGTGGGAATTTTAGAAAACCCTAGCCATTTATTTTCCACCCCAGCCGCCTCCACATTTTTTCCCAGCCGCCAGCCAAGTGCTTTTTCTTTTTCTTGCGCCGCATTCTTTGTGCGCCCACGCTATCGCTTTGCTGCCATGCGCGCCTCTCGCCGCCGAGAGACATCTGCGCGTGATTGCCTGCTGCTTTTCCAGCCGCCCGACTGCCGATCTGCTGCCGCTGTTGCTGCGCATGTGCTGCTGCGCCTGATTTTCTTTTCCAGCCGAGAGCGGCTGCCGCTAGATTCCTGTGCTTGCTGCCGATCGCTGCCGGATCGCTTTGGCGGCAGAGTGCCTTCCGCCAAAGACGCTACCGCAGCGTGGTCGTGTGATTTCTGCCGTGTAGCCGAGTGCTGTTGCGTGAGTCTTCTACGTGCTTGGCGCAGGCGTCGCTGCGTCGTGGTCGCGTCCATGGCGTTGGTTGCTTCGGCGTCAATTTCTTTCTTGCCGCCAGAATCGGTTGGTATTTCTTTACTGTTTCCTTGTCTTTGTTCGACTCAAAACGGGAGATAGAGAGATGATTTTCATAATGCAAGATAGTAATTAATTAGTTTGGCTGGCTACTAGCATTTCATGCATGCGTAATTAAATAAGTAGAGATGAGACATTAGCTAGTTAGTGCTACATGATTCGGGGGCGTATTTCTCTGTTAATATTAGCATGTTTTAGTCGGGAAGAAATCGAACAGTAGATTGGTTTAGCCTGCTGTTTTGTTGTACGATTTATTCGGATATCTTAATGGCGAATTTTGGAAATATCATCTACTAGTTAATTATAGATAATTTCGATATCTTTCTATAGCATATTTAATCACGTCAATCGGACAAGTAGAATTTGAGTTATGATTTTCGGGAGACCGCTGTTTTTACGGTTGTCGTCTTTCGGCGCTGTTTTGGTAGACTGTAGATTAAAAATAGTAAATAGCTTAATTAGAGTTTTTGATCTACATGAAAGATGTAGATAATTGTCCAATGGTTCTGTAGAATCTGAGAACAAGCATTTTGGTTGAGTAAAACAAAAGTTATGAATTTAGTAAGACTGCTGTTCCGAAGTGGACAGATCGGTTTTCTGGGCTAAATACGGAGGGTTAGATGATTTAATTAGAAGTCTTTGTAATCTAAGAAAATGTGGATAATTTTATGAAGAATCCAGAATGGGGTGGTTTGTGGTGATTGGACTTTTGAGTCAAAAGTTACGTTCGTTTTAGTACTAAGACAGCTATGGGTAACTTTTCGGTACCGGCGTAACGTGGTATATTTAGGGACGTGTAGGAGCGATGTATATTGATTGCTATTCTTGTTGCTGTAGCTTGTATTGAGGTT
Source organism: Hsuehochloa calcarea (assembly GCA_036346395.1). NCBI lineage: Eukaryota > Viridiplantae > Streptophyta > Magnoliopsida > Poales > Poaceae > Hsuehochloa > Hsuehochloa calcarea. The sequence continues at coordinate 50,550,493 of CM070593.1, read as the reverse complement.
TGTATATTTAATGTAGGAGAGGCGTCGTACTTGTTGCCATCTTCTAGCCAAATTGTGCGTCGCAACTAGTAAAGGCAAGTGCATGGTAGACAGCGATCAATGATCGATCACTGTTTTCTTTATCTTCTATTACCATTATTGTTGTGCTTTTATTCTGTTTAATTGCAAACAAATAATTGGTATGCTTATATCTTTGTTGATAAACATGATGAAAAGTTGGATATGATGTTTATGATGGAGTTTGCATGTTTGCATACATAAGCATCTTTGCATATGAGCAGGTGATCATGAATGATCACAACTCCACGGGAGTGGAGGAGGTCCCCGATCCTTTTGGAGGAACGGGCTTGAGAGTGAATGTTGTCGCGAGCATTCACTCATGCTATACCGGTATACGCGAAAGAAGTGCATGTGGACATGTAGAATAGAGTTGCATTCATAAATGAGATTAAAGTGTGATAAACAAATGGAAGGTAACTGCATGAGAATATTAATGGAAGTACCTGTGATGATAATGAAGTTATTGAATGCTGTTGATTTATTATTGTTCGTTGTTTATGGATGTGTTTGCTGAGTCGTAGACTCACCCTTGCTCTATTGTTGTCTTTAGGTGATCTTCGAGGATGCCGTAACTGAGAGCGAGTAGAGCACATGGACAACCTATGATCATTTACCTTCATAATCTTTTCATTCAGAATTGGATTACACTTGGACATGTTAGAGGCTGAATAAAATTTAGGACATCGTTTGGACTAGACTATTTGCTTTATTAATTTGGTTTCATTGGTTGATGCTATTTTGGACTGTTTACCTGGTTTTATTCCCCTTGCTTGTTGATTATCGTTTGATCCATAATTTTACATGTTCTTTTGTGATCCATGGATATGGTTATTGTTGTTTTCTTGCTGAAATTTTATAGTGTGTCAATATTTATTAGTTGGAAGAGTAGTGTGGTGGCATTCTAGGCTCAGTGTTGGGCTGGGGTGTTACATGTCCATCTTGCGTCACGCTTGAGTCATTGACCTCACCCGGCATCGTCAATCGTTCTGGATCTCAACTCTCCAAGTCTAGTCCCGATCCTCCTCGCCGTTGACCGTTGTTGACCACCAAGCTACCTGCACAACCATAGACAAGCAAACACGAATTCGGGAACAAGTTCTTCACAACTTGACCCATGTTAGTCAAAACATGCATCATGCAAACCATATGCCACGATACCAATGACTTTGACTTAACAAAACAACATCGCCACGAAGTTGACCGACGTTCAAGTAGAAACCGGTCTGACCGCTCCAGGTGAGCCGGTCGGACCGCCCCTTGGCCGGTCGGACCGCTCCCTGTGAGCCGGTCGGACCGCCCCTTAGGACTTAGCCGAATTTCAACCCCTGAAAATCCGAAACCTTCGGAAATTAAAACCAATAGAACTTTTATCGAGACTCCAAAATCATGAGACCAAGTGCATTGGGATCCTCACTTGCCTACAACACCTATTTTTGGCCCACTCGTTTTGACCACTTTGGTCACCGCCGTCCGATCAGCCCCATGGCCGGTCCGACCGATTTGGGACCGGACCGCCGTGCAAGGGCGGTCGGACCGCCCCACTGCCTAGTAAGCTTGTAACTTGGTCGAAAACACGTGAAGCGACAAACCGTAACGCCATTGCCAATTGTCACATCATCCTAAGATTTGGAACATATCCCCATGAAATCCACAATCTCCCCTTGATGAACACATTGGCAATTATCCGAAAAATGTAAGTAAGAGGTTTGAAAACGAGTTTACTCATGCTTTTCAGCACAAAGGCACAACTTGGTCCATAAACAAGAAAAAGAAATGAAAATGACCAAGTGGCATCGAATAGTATAGGCATGTGAGACAAGGCAAAAGAAAGCATAAAACTTTGATTTCAGAAAGGGTCAAAATTCTCACATGAGGTCCATATGAAAGAACAATTGTTCAATTGACCTATGATCATTGTGAGTATAAAAGAATGCAATTCAAGTTCGAATATTCAATAAGACAATAAGAATGCAACTCAAGAACCCCCTCACTATGATCCTTAATTTTCAAATTTTCGTTTCTCCCTTTGTATAAACTTCTCCCCAATAAAGAAATATCTTCTTATTAACACATCTTCTCTTCTCATTTAACACATCTTCTCCCCTTTGACAATGGATTCATCAAGGAATCACGCCTTCCTCTCATCCAGAGATAATAAATATAGAATAAAGGAAGAAGCGAAAACAAAAGAAGCATAAAGAGGAATATGCATGAAGTGCAATGGGTGGCTTCAATTTTTGTATTTTTCAATTTTTGATTACAAGAAGCTTTGGAGATTACCCAAAAGAACAAGCTAGTATCTCTAATATTGCACAAACAACATATCAAGCTGATAATACTAGCAAGATCATGGTAAGACATATATATCAAAGCTAAGCACAAGGGCTCAAAAGTAAAGCGATGAGATTTGATCAATTTAAGCAACGCTTCAAATTCAACAAATTCATCAACAGGATCCTAAAGTGAAATTGGCCATGTCAAAATGTCAAAGTGAGATCAAAAATCTAACAAAGACCACATTAAGAGTCAATCAAGTCCCGTATTGAATCATTTTGCTCAATATTTTGTAAACGCCCATTTGTCAACATTTTTCTCATTTGCATTGAATATTGAAGTTGACTAATGATCTAACTTAGTGACAAGATCTGGACTAGGAGCCATCCACAAACTCATCCTAAGCTTCGACCAAAAGTTGATTAAAGGTATATCTTAGTAAAGAAGATCCCGGACTAGGAGCCATCCACAAACTCTTTCTAAGCTTCTACCGGCGACAAATCTTGAGGTTCATGTCATTTCGACAAGCGGTCCCCATGAGATCGTCAGTTCATCAAACTATCTCCAAGTTCATGTCATTTGACAAGCAGTCTCGTAAGAATAGTTTGGCACAATTTATGCATAAGACAATCTTGATTTTCATTTTTCACATGAGCAGTTTTAAAATCTCAAGAACACAAAAGCTCAAGTAATGGTCAATTTTAGATCAAAGAGCTAACAAAGCAATTCTGACAGGGCCAATGTCACAAGAGGAGCACTAATTGCGCAACTCGCTAAAACATCCACAAATTGCAATTTCTTAGTTTGAGTTGTTTAAAAGGTTCTAGCTCATATAGCAAAGACTTAGCTACACATGTAAAAGCATGATAATTCTAGCAAGTCAAAGAACTAGACATGACATTGAGCAAGAATTGAAATACAAAAGCTCCAAAGGGTAATAGGCAAAGCTTCATCAATTTTTTAAAAATAAGCAGAAAATCTTATATAACAATGCATCTTTTTGGATTTTTCATACCATTTGTTGTAATCACTTGTTGGAGTTTTCATATGAATGCAATATGACACAATGAGATGCAATTAAAAAGCCTAAAAACCTAAAAAGTTCAAAAAGATCACTAAGTTCAGAAAAAGAACAATAAAAGATCAAAAGAACAAGGAAAGATCAGAAAAGATCAAACTCCCCCTCAAACCAACCCATAGAGATAAATTACTCCTAACTCGCTTCTCAAGGTGGCAAACCTAGTTGGGTCTAAAGATTTGGTGAGGATAAAATTAAAAGACAAAAGAAGTGCCTAGTGGGTGACAAGCGCCTGAGGTACTCTTCCTATCTAGCCGAAGCCCGCACAATCAGAATAAGAAAAACCCCCGAATGGACAAGGATAAAGAACAGGAATATCAAATGCCATACACAGAGAGTAGAATATAAATACCTGAATATGAGCTTAAAGGCCTGGCGATGGGAAGTTCTCGGAGATGCTTGAACCCCGTCGACCGCATGAAGGAGGTGAACCATCTTGAGTCTCCGGTCATATGACGTGAATAAATGAGTCAACAAAGCACGTGCTCTTCCTCTTTCGCGGCAATCCACGAAAAATCAAGGCACGGAAGAACGATGTGTCTCGACATCAAGTTAGTTAAACAAGAGTTGGGAACCCAGTACTGAGACACACGTCTGCGAGTAGTATGCAAAGCAGAAGTGTTATCCTTGATTTCATCTAAAATTCTGTTATGAGCAATGTTTAAGTTAATATGGGAGTTAAACTGTCCAGGGGCGGTCTGACCGGCGTTGTGCTGGCGGTCAGACCGGCGACCAAATCGGTCAGACCGGTGACCACCAGCGGTCAGACCGGCAGCCTGAAGAACATGAGAATTAGGATATGTAGAAGCATGATAATTAGCATGTGAGAAAAATCATAATCCAGGTTTATTCCTTTCAATGTTACCATGTCTCATAAAAGCTCTAGGTTGCATGAATGAAATTCTATCAAGATTTTTCCTATCATTTTTCAACCTACGCCAACAGAATTCAATCAAATACCCACCTTTCTTGCAATAAGTGCAATGGTACTTGGTACCACTAGAAGAAGCACCATTTGAATTAATACAAGGTTGGGCAAAACCTGCAGATTTAAAAGATGTTTTTGCAGGTTGGGTTTTGAATTCAATTAAACCTTTTTCCAAGACTTGAATGACTTTTGGGTTTGAATTGTCTTGAAAAGAATTGAATCCTAAACCTTGCTTCTTATAAGGAGTTTTAGACTTGTCAAGAATCATATTTAATTGTTTCTTACCTTTAGAAAATTTCTCTAATGTATCATGAAGGTAAGCATTTTCTTTTCTCAAATTAACACAAGCATCACAAGTTTTATCCATAGATTTCTCCTTATATAAAGCAATTTCAAGCTTAAGAGTGGAACAAGAAGCACAAGTAGTATTTTGAATATTGTCCTTAAGCTTAGCATATTTGATTCTAGCAGCTTCTAAGATATCTTTGATTTCACGTTCTTTTCTAAGCATGAAGTGCAAGGGCTAGAATCAATCACATCGAAGCAATCAACTTGCTAGACTCTAAGCATTTTTCACAAGGAGCGATTTAATTTCAATTAGCTCGGTTCTAGCATTTTCAAGTTGTTGTAAAGCAATATTGTGAGCAGATTGCGCTTTAGCCAATTCGAGTGCATATCATGACAAGATAAACATTCATCGAGTTCAAGAGTCTTAACATTTGCAAGTTCTAGTTTTAGTTTACCAATTTTTGACTCTAGTTTCTTATTTTTAGTCATGACAAATTCTAGCGCTTCATCTTGACTAAGCACTTGCTCAACTATAGAATTATATTTAGCGTAAAGCTCATCATAAGAAAAAGATACCTCATCATTATCAATGTCGTCGATTGTCGACCATGAAGCACATGCCATAAAGTCCTTGGCCTTCCCTTTCTTTTCCTCTTCGCTCCGAGTCCACATCACTAATGGATTGCTCTCCAAAAGCGGCAAGGACCCGGTGGCGGCCTTTATGAGCTTGACAACATCATACTCGAGTTGTTCTCATGAGGCTTCTTCCAAGTCAGTCTTCTCCTCCCGTGCTTACTCGTACCTTTTAGCTTGGGGCAATTGGCGGATGATGTGTAAAGCTCTCCACACTCATAGCAAGTAACACGCCACCTCTCTTTTATTTCTCACATTGTTGTAAGCCGTGTGAATTTTTTAGCTAAAAGGGCTAACTCTGTCTCGGGAATATTTTCAAGCTCCTCCTCGAAATCGCAGATAAGCAAGCAAATGAAAATCCGTAAGAAGATTCAAAAGAGTCATCAAAAGCCTTTTGTGAGGATCTCGCTACCAAAGCTAAATTATCTTTCTTGGGATGATCAACTCTTTTAATTTCATGAGTCTTGAGTTTACTATAAAGCAATTCTAAAGTAAGACTCGAAAGATCAACATTCTCTTCTATAGCAAGAGCCTTCATCTCCCACTCCTTGGTGTTGATTGCACCAAGAGGTGAGTGGCATTTTCAGATTGAGAATATTCAATATCAACAATTTTCATTTGATTAATCACTTTATTAAAGCGATTGAAAATGTCATCGATGCTCTCTCAGGGCGCATCTCAAATTTGTTATAATCACGCTTATAGATTGTTTGGCGCACTTTCTTAATTTGGGACGAACCCTCATGATATGTTTCGAGAGTGTTCCAAATCTCGTGCGCAGTCGCAAAATTGCAAATCCTATCATATTCTTGTCTACCAAGCGCACCATATAAAAGATTCTTGGCCTTGTTGTTGTTAGCCAAAAGAACCACGACGGGAGTTTCAACCTCGGGAATAATGAGCGGGATCGAACAACGTCCCATATAGCTTGTCCTCGCTCTCAAGAAATACTGCATACGATTCTTCCAATAGGCATAGTCTTGTCCATTGAACATATGCGGTTTTGTAGAGAATCTATCCATCGCCAAAGTTCGATGACCGGTTAAGATCAAGATTGAACTAACAGGCTCGATACCACTTGTTGGACCGAAAAGGCGACTAGAGGGGGTGAATAGGAGCACGCTCACTTTTTCCCAAATAATGAATTCAACACAATTTCACTCCAATAGCTATGATGAAGCTATGAAGCTCAATATACCATCTGTTGGAAGACTAGTATTGAATCCAATTAAATCCCTAAGCAAAATAACAAAATCAACTAAGATTGCAAACTTACAAAGACGGGCGGTCGACCATTGGACCAACCAGTCGGACCGATCGCCAAGGCGGTCGGACCGGCGTTATCTTGGCGGTCGGACCGCTCAAAATCGGTCGAGCCGGTGGTGACGAAGCGGTCGGACCGCGATCTGAACCGATCTGCAATGATAAAATCGGCCGATGACGAAGTTGCAATTAGGTGAAACTTTTGATTCTCAACTCCAATCTTTATGAAACTTTGCACACACCTTCTATATGCTATTGAGGACCTATTCCAATCGAATATTATGATAATTCTTGGAACGATCTTGAGCAATTGCCAATTGATTAACAGAAGGTCTAAAACCGGGCAAGAACGAAAACTTGATCCTAATGCTTGTTCATGAGAGATTGATGATCAAGATGATGCTAGATAGATTCACACATATCACAGCAAGCTAATTCACGTGAAAGAATCAATCACAAACTCGCGGATCAAAGGAAGCCCTAAAATCACCAAATTGAAAGCAAGAACGAAAAGAGACTTATCTCAAGCAAACCTTGCATAGATTGATAACGAGATCGTTGCTGGATTACATCCACACCATCATGGATCAGTGGACAATCAAAGATCACGAAATTCGCCACAAACCATCAAGAGCCCTAGCCTCCACCTCAACTCCCCTAAAGACAATTAGGGTTTTGAAACATAAAAAGGCGAGGGAGAGAGGGGTGCAGCCACCACCTCCTCCTATTTATAGTGGAGGCCTAGAACTCCTAGGGTTTGCCTCAATTGGGCTCCCGTTAAGGCCCACTAACAAACGGGTCACTCACGTCGCCGCCCATAGCGCCGTCTTTAACCTTTTGACCTAAACCGCTTCACCATGCGTCATGGATTTGCCAATAGGTCAACCTTGTCCATCTTGCGTCACGCTTGAGTCATTGACCTCACCCGGCATCGTCAATCGTTCTGGACCTCAACTCTCCAAGTCTAGTCCCGATCCTCCTCGCCGTTGACCGTCGTTGACCACCAAGCTACCTGCACAACCATAGACAAGCAAACACGAATTCGGGAACAAGTTCTTCACAACTTGACCCATGTTAGTCAAAACATGCATCATGCAAACCATATGCCACGATACCAATGACTTTGACCTAACAAAACAACATCGCCACGAAGTTGACCGACGTTCAAGTAGAAACCGGTCTGACCGCTCCAGGTGAGCCGGTCGGACCGCTCCCTGTGAGCCGGTCGGACCGCCCCTTGGGACTTAGCCGAATTTCAACCCCTGAAAATCCGAAACCTTCTGGAAATTAAAAATCAATAGAACTTTTCTTGGAGACTCCAAAATCATGAGACCAAGTGCATTGGGATCCCCTCACTTGCCTACAACACCTATTTTTGGCCCAGCTCGTTTTGACCACTTTGGTCACCGCCGGTCCGACCGCCCCACATGGCCGGTCCGACCGATTTGGGACCGGTCGGACCGCCGTGCAAGGGCCGGTCGGACCGCCCCTGTCCAGTAAGCCTGTAACTTTGTCGAAAACACGTGAAACGACAAACCGTAAACGCCATTGCCAATTGTCACATCATCCTAAGATCTGGAACATATCCCCATGAAATCCACACAGGCTTCTAATCGATCACGACCAGAACACCAAGCAATCGCTAAACCACACTCCGAGTCGTTATCAACCGTGCCAAGAACGCAGTTGACTTGACCACGAAAGTTTTTTCCTGCATGCAATCGAAGAACACGCAAGAATAAGATAATAAGCAATATGAAATTACAAATAGGATTGAAATATTTGATAAAGTTGGGATTCTCAAGCGGTATTATTGTGGGTCTAGTTGACACAAGCCAACACATGAAGTTGCAACAAAGCTAACTTTTAACTAATCAAATTCCAAGGAAACTAGGGGGGTGCGGCCTCCTTAAATAGGGAGGGGCAACTGCACATAGCATGAGATAGGGGAGGTGGTACTACTGTTAATGTGAACAATGCACCATAAACAGTACTCAGACCTAGAGTTGTTGGTCATCATATGGGCCAAATCTGGTACGATTACAAGGCCCAAATTGGCCCAAACAGATGACACAACACCTTCTTTGGGTGATTCCAGTTCGTACAGAAGGAATTTGGAGGTGATACCAGATCCGTTGGAAAGAGGATGAGATAAACTTTACATCAAGTACTCGTGGACCTCCAACGGACTCTGTATGTGAAAGTTATGCTTGTTTGAAGTCGGTGTTGTCCGTGGAGGCCAAATTGGATTCCAGAACGCGTCCAATTTGAACCCTTACTTGGCTTGGACAAAAAGTGACATGGAGTTGCACAAATATATATTTTTATCATTAGGTGGCATCATATTCTTATTTAAAACAAATTGACACTGAAAAAACAAAATCACCTTTTGTTCAATCTTGGGAGCTATGGTCGTATGCGTTTGTGGCATGTCCTCATCATCCCCCCTTCTTGCATTTGAGTTATCCTCAACTCAAGCTCATCGTCTAGCTCCAAGAAAATCTTAAAAACTTTTAGCAACATCTGCACATCTTTCTACAAAATGTTAGCAACAGCAGATGGCAAAGAAATAGAGAACACGTTGCAAATTAAAGGTGGGTGTGCATGCATCAAATCAACAAAGATATATTTTCTTATAGTATTTAGTGTGCAACTCAATTTGCAAGTATAAGTGAAGTATATAGTAGAGCTATTCATCACACAATAATTGTTGTTCAAAACAGCAAGCTTCAATTCATTTATGTGATCACAGTTATGCATATTCGATATACCAAAAATTGATTGTCTACACTATAATCTCCAATTAATTTAAAACAGTAGGTGTAGGTGCTAGAAAGAGAATTTAGAGATGAAATTTTAGAAACTTTCTCCATAGCACATTCCAAACTAACGGGCTCATTAAGCATGATATAGCACAATGCTTTAGCAAGGGATATTCTTTCAAATACTTTCTTATGTGTAATTAATTTGACATGTGCAAAATTATAAGAATTCAGATCAACACATGGTTCGTTCAAATCAATACAAGGAATATCAAAAGATTGCACTACATCAGCTATATACTCACAAAGTTGCTCTATGTCTTGTTGTAGCACCAAATCAGTACCTTTGTCATTATCGTCCTCATCAGATAATATAGATACCTCAAACTTCTCCTCTAATAACATAAGATGTGCCAGATCATCCTTCATCTCTTAAAGCGTCTCGGCGGTATCTGTAGATGGAGTAGGAGCCAAAACAATGTTAGCATTTTTAGTTACCTTAGGTTGCACCTCACTTGTGACCAAGGGGTAGTGGAGGTACAAAATGACGTCATAATTTCTTCTTCATCTCCTCCCATGTGTACATGTAATGGTAATCGAGATTCGACCACCAATGTTGAACATCACCGATCAGTATCGTCCTTGCCATGCTCATCTTCTCATAAGGATCAAGGTTCTGTCTTTCAAAGTAGCTATCCAACATAGTAACCCATAGGAAGTAGTCCAATGACGTACTCTCAACAGTGAGTGGCAAGATGTATGCATGTAGTTGTTTTCCTTTGACTTCAAATCTGCCCATGATGTCATCGTAATCTACCAACTTCCACCAACCTATCATTGTTAGTAGAAAAAATAAAACAAATCACAACTATATGTTCCTATCAACTACTAGGAGGTGGAGTTTATCAAGTCACACACGCTCAAGCTCTTACCAAGCTCTTGCAAGTTCGTACCAACGCAAACAGGTGGTGCAACCAGTGGCTGGTTCGTCACAAACTTGACTCAAGTGATGAGTAGAGAGATTGCAAGGGCCGATTCGACATGATCTGCTCGGTTAGTAGAAAGTGAAGCTTGGACAGGCTTAATATTAGGTAGCAAGGAGAACAATCAGTTAAATTCAGAAATTGCACATAATTGAATTATAGTTTGTATGTAGCACTTAGCCTATGTTGCTGATCAACCAAGGATGGATGAATGCCAAACAAGTGTATAACAATGTATAGGAATGGTAGACACTAGATAATTCAATAGAATGCAATTTGGCGTGAATATCACAAGTATTGACCCAACACTGAAAACTGTGGTTTCCTTTCCACTGGACACTACGTTGGTATTTAGGTCGTAACTTTTTGTAAGATGCCTATTTTTAAATTATTATTATTTATATATTTCCTGACGACTTTCTCTACAATTTTTCTTTTGGGGCCAGAATACCATCTGAAAAAATCGCAGAAAAATCATCAGTACAGACAGTTTCAGATTCAAATAGAAAAACTGGGTCAACTTTCATGGCAAATAATTTTTGACTGCCTTCCTATATTGATGTTAAATTTTACAGGTAGCTAGATAATGAAATTTTTGATCTAATGGTGGTGGTCTCACTCAAAAATGATCAAGGAAACAAAAGTTATGATGGTTTTTATGGCGGCGGCAGAAAAGGGGGTCTTCTAGCCGAAATTGGAAATTATGGTTCATGGTGTTCTAGATGGATTTGGACGTGGGGAATTTATTTTGGAGCTTATTTTTGGGTTTAGGAAGTGATGGATGGGCTAGGGTTTCAATTTTTTTTGGATTTTTATAGGACCAAAAATATGATCAGCAACTAGACAAAACTAAAACAGACACAAATTTAATTTAGCAAACCAAAACCAACAGATTGAAAGGTACAATGAGGTTTGCATAGCGGAGTTTAATTCTTTTTGTTGGGTAAATTTTCTGGACTATAGGTATTAAAAACCAAAACAAAACTAGGGATACAAGAATTCCAACCGGTCAACTTTAGCTCTGATACCATTTGATGAGACAATGGGTCTCGATCTTCCGATATGATGATAACTTCGATTTGGAGGAGAACGACTTTGATGATGCAGGCTTCTAACTTATCATGAAAAGAACACTAAGCAATCGCTAAACCATAGTGTAACACCCTGACCCAAAATCGGCTCAATGCCCAGCCTCACTTACACTTTCGTCCTCGCTTCGTGTAAAAGGGTTAACCCAGATGTGCTACGTTTGGATCCAACAGGCATTATATACTACTACAACTCACTTGAGGCAAGTAATGTGGGACTAATCGCACCACACAACACCTCATGGGCCCCATGGGCCACACTACGAGCAGGTCGGGGTATTACACATAGTCCGAGTTGTTATCAACCGTGCCAAGAACGCGGTTGACCTGACCACGAAGGTCTTTTTCTACATGTAATCGAAGAACACGCAAGAACAATATAATAAACAATCTGAAATTACAAATAGGATTGAAATATTTGACAAAGTTGGGATTCTAAAGTAGTATTATGGCTGGTCTAGTAGACACAAGCCAATACACGAAGTTACAACGAAGCTAACTTTTAACTAAATAAAATCTAAGGAAGCTAGAGGGTACGACCCCCTTAAATAGGGAGGGGGCAGCCGCACATAGCATGAGATAGGGGAGGTGGTACTATTGTTTACATGAACAATGCACCATGAACAGTACTCAGGCCTAGGGTGGCTGGTCGGCATTTGGGCCAAATCCGGTACGATTACAAGGCCCAAATTGGCCCAAACACATGACATAACACCTTCTTTTGACGATTCCAGTGCGTACATAAAGAATTTGTGAGGTGAGGCTAGATCCGTTAGAAAGATGATGAGATAAACTTTCTATCAAGTACTCGTGGACCTCCAACGGACTCCGTATGTGAAAGTCATGCATATTTGAAGTCGGTGCTGTCTGCGGAGGCCGAATTAGATTCCAGAACGTGTCCAACTTGAACCCTTGCTTGGCTTGGACAAAAAGTGACATGGAGCTGCACAAATATACGTTTTCATCATTAGGTAGCATCATATTTTCATTTAAAATAAATTAACGCTGAAAGAACGAAATCACCTTTTGTTCAATCTTGGGAGCAATGGTTGTATACGTTTGTGGCATGTCCTCATCACATCCTTCATCTAAATTAATTATTCTACCTAATCAATAATTAATAAGTGCTTACTTATAAGTGTATGTTTCTACTATTTATTATTTTATTTATACTATGCTAAGGACAACTAATAATGCATGCCATCGTCATATTATCATCATCATCATTATTATTATTACTATTTTGCTAAACTACTTGTTGTAGGTAAGTGTACACTAATTGACCTAGTTAGCATAATGACTTAATAAAAATATAATGAGGGGCCAACTGTCAATTAAACCTTAGTAAGTTAATTAACTCTGATTTAATGACAATGTAATATTTAGCAAAAGTAATTAGTTTAACTAATCAATAAATAAAGTGACCCACTTGTTATAATTTTATTTAGAACACATTAAAGTGACCCACTGGTGATAATTAATTCATTATTGTTTATTTTAACAAAGTCATGGGATCTATATGTCATTGGGATGATTATATATGTAAAAATTATAATTTAGCATGATCCCTAATTAAAGTTTTCCTTTCAAATTAAATGTAATGGAGCTCTAATTATTTTTAATTAAAATATAATTACCTTTATTTAATCACTAATTACTTAATTAAAATTAAATTGCTAATTAAAGATGGGACCTTGTGTTATTGCAATATTGGCAAGATTACAATCTTTAAGCTAAATTGCAATTGAATCATGTTACTGGATTAATTATTTTAATTAAACACTAATTGATATTTGAAATTTTAAAATAAATATTAATTACCTACTAATTAGTTTTAACTAACACCTAACATTATTCCATTTAATTAATATCAAATTAAGAGGGGCCCAACCATTTATTGAAATACTAGCAAGATTGAAGATTTTAACTTGCTCCCTAATTAAAATTCCCTTTTAAATTAAATGCTAATGGCACACTAATTATTTAATTAACATCTAATTACCTTAATTAGTCACCTTAGATTATTAACTAATTAACTTAATTAAAAATATAATTTTTAATTGCAATGTCCATAACCAATTAACTAATTCTAATTAACCAAATAACTTGGTGGGGCCCACTAGTGATACATATAGCGAGAGAGAGCAGAGGAAACTGGGGAGGTGGCGCGCTCAGCTCAGGAGGGAGCTGCAACAGTGAGCGGCGACATGAGAGGGGGCGATGATGACAAAAATGGGTTGCTGGAGGGTAGAGAGAGCTAGAGGATGCGATGTCGTGGCTCGGTTAGCACAGACGCAGACTAGCAGCGGCGCACAACAGTCGGCGGTGGGGAAGAAAGGGGGAGGTGATGCCGGGGACAAAGGAGTCCAAGAACAAGTGGAGCACAAGCACCAGGAGAGTGAATGGAACACACCAAGGTAGATGGTGGAGGCGAAGGGGCTCCGAGGTAACCTAGCGATGGAGCCCCGGGGCAGCAAGGCGAGCGCATTGGTGGCGGTGACCTGGAGGGGAAAGGATCTCAAACTAGAGGTCGGAAGGGGAACAGGGAGACATGAAGATGCTCCAGGAGGGGAATCGAAGAAGAGCTCACCGGGCGAGGAATGGCGACGACAATAATTTTCAGCCGAAATAGAGCAAGGTGACAGCGCGACAAGCATCGGATGGTGAAGGTAAAAACTTTCTTGAAACCTAGAACATCTCATGACACCGGCATTTTGGGGAGAAGATCATCGGACTCAACGGGAATGACGAGCGGGCTGACGACCAGCTTTGGGGAAGACGACGGTGGCACGACCATCCTGGGAAACACGGTCATAGGAGGAAAGGTGAGTTGGTTGAGGAGGTATAGGGCATCGAGGCTGCCTTGAGGGACATGGCAATGCTAGCTGTCAGTCGCCAGTGCGACCAAGCCAGCTCGGCAAATAGGCGGCGTTAACGGCCGATGCTTAGAGCATGCCTTCAAGTTCGACTTGAGCTCAGGAAGGGGAGGAATGGAGAGGGGAGGTGGGGGAAATGGAGCGGGCGAAGAGGCAAACCTGGTGCATGTCTTATATAGGGCAGAGAAGCACGCATTTTCTCGTGAGAGGCCAGCAGCGAGACGGGCGAGAACCGTGAGCGGTTGCTGTGGATGATGAAGGCAGTATGGCTCAGGAAACAAGCAATAGGAGCAGTTGCGATGAGACGGGAGTGGGTGGTGTGTGCGTTGTCGGGCATAGCGCAGGGGCATGGGAACGCACATGCTGCGTCGGGCGACACAGGAGGTTCTCGGTGCCGGGGCTAGGAGGAGGAAGAAGGGAGGCCGACGCGGGAAAAGAAAAAGGAAAGGCAAAAAGAAAAGGAAGAGGTCGTTGGCCCGGGTTTTAGCCCAACGTGATTTTTAAGGTTTTATTTTATTTTTCTTTTCTTTTTATTTTAAACTTCAAAATTTCAATTTAAATTCAAATGTCACTTTAATTTTGTTTTCAAATATTAAATTAGGTTTGTATGTCATAATTTGATTCTTCAAGTTCAAGCTCGACAATATTTTAAATAGAATCTAGGGAGATTCGAATGTCAATAAAGCGCATTAAAAAGTTTTAATTTTTTCACATTTTCCAAAAATTTGAAATGCAACCCAAATTTTGGGATGTTACAATACATTAGTATACGACTTAATGCAAATCATTAGTTAATCAATTTAATTAAAGCCCTACTACTATTTCCTCGGGGCATTGTCTTAGGGTGCGTTTGGTTGGTGGGACAGAGTTGAATGAGATGGGATGGTCTTGTACCATGTGGTTCTATTGTTTTTTATGAATGAGATGGTTCAATATCTAGAGAGAATATTTCATAAATTTGAATCTCACTATCTAGGATGGGATGGTTCTATTCAAGCAATCAAACACATGGACGACTTTTTTTTGAACCAATCTATACATATAAGTAGGGGTGAAAATGGAGTGGATAATTCCCGACCGATCTAATGCCGCTTCTAGAAAAAAAATTCACCCGAGGTATCATTTTTCTGTCCTGATCCACATCTGGCATTATCTGTATCCACATCCGAAAAATATATGGAATATGGGTTAGGATATGTGAAGATCAATATCTGATCTGTATCTGTATCTTATAGGATATCCGACAAATATCAGATAAATTAACAAAATTGATATCCAATAAACATCGATATCCTTTAATATCCTCGATAGTTTTCTAGTCATTGACAAATATATAATATGAATTTACATTTTATTATATTTATGTTGTTAAGTAGGATAAATAATTCTCTAATAGGAAGTATAATTTGACACCTTCGTTGGTAAAGTTATATATTTTCTTTGTGTGTACAGTATTCGTCAAGTTATCCGTGGCCGATTTGAATCTAATCTGCATCAGCCCTATGCGCATATCCCAAAAAATCTGTATTCGTATCTGTATCTGTTGACGACCAAGTCGCCGATCTTACGAAATGAAATAAGAGAAATCGCTGAGAATTCTTGGAGGAGAATAGGGTTACTCTTTATTACAATGAACTGATTTTTACAGGGATGCCTTTGGTAAGACGACAGACTAGCCCTAATTACACTGAGTATATTCCTAGGAGAAAGCGAGTTGTCTACAGTGATATTAATCAGTTGACATCCCTTCGTCTTGTTTGTTGTGCTTCGGTTGTTCTCTTGTAATGTTGTTTGTTGTCCACCCTTAAATACTAGCGAAGGGGCGTCAGTTATTCCTGGAGAAGACACCATATGGAAACAGCGCGTCTGGTCGGGGAGGCAGTTGTTGTCAGTTGAAGAACACCTGATCGCCGGTTTGTGTCAGTTGGAGACAAACAAGGGCAAAAATTGTGTAGTAGTTATTGTCAGTGACTTAGGACTAAAAAGCATTGTGTGGTTTGGAGTAGATAAGACACGTATCTCATTCATCACACGAAAGGAATATACTTAGAATCGGGTCCAAGTACTAGTTCAAGGATTCTTCAAGCAGTTATCTGGTCGAACAAGAGGTAAAGTGCTTCTCTGATCAGGGTACTCATAGAACAATCATGAGCACATCTAAAGGGTCCTATTAGCTCCGGTGCTCTTTCTGCATGGGAGGTTGAGCAATAACTCTTAATAAATTCGAGACCTATATGGTATCGGGAATCATTCTACATGATTCCCTAAAGAATTCACCTACTTGAGTAGGATCGTGAGATCGCGATCAAAGAAAGATAAGAGTATACTTTCTTAAGTACTCATGAGCTAGATAAGAGGACATGACTATAACGTCCCAACCCGAGAGGAAAAGGGCTGCCCAGTGCAGAAATGTAACTTGAGCGAAAATTCTCACACCAAGGCGTTGGATCAAGGTGTAGTCCCCTCTATGCAAAGTCGTAGTCCTTGTTGCTAGGCTTTGGGTTCAAACCCGTATGGTACCCATCGTCGAACAGTTGTATATTAAACAAAATTTTGAGCATCTTTTATCAAACTGATAAATTGGTGGGGACTGTTGAATATGTGAGGTCTTTTTGGTAATTTCTCATTTTAGAAAAGGAAAAGAAATGGAAAAGAAAAATAATTATGGGCCCACCTGTCATTGGGAGGTAAGGAAGGAGATAAGGTTGAGACCTAGTCTCAACTGGTTGCAGCACATTCAAATGGGGCTTGCCCACCACGAGCGGCAGAGGCGCGGGGCTGGCGATTTTTTCACCAATCATTAGCGGCACAGTGGGCTGAGTCCTACTCCTCCTCCTTCGTCTTAAGGGGCTGCTCCTCTCTTCTTCTTGATCCTGGCAGAAATATAGTGAGATTTTCCTCTCCTTTTTGGCTTCTTCTCCAATTGGACTTGGTCTTTTGGTCATTGGGGCCGCCGTATTGTCGTGCTATCTCGACACTAACGGCAGCAAGGTCCGGCTCCTTTCCTTCTTGTGCACCTCCCATTCGGTTCCTTGCGCGCTCTCTCGGTTGAGATAGCAGTGAGGAAATTTGAGGATTGTGCCTTTGGGGATTGGATCTGGCGGGCTCAGGATCGATTTGGGAATAGAAGAACTTGGCTTTTCTTGGTGCTCGGTGGTGTGCTTTGGCCGGCGCACCTCTATTGTTCTTGTGCGGCATCCCCTATACCTCGACTTCGTCCTTCAATGTGTCCCAGATTGCGAAGAGTGACATTGTATCTCTGTCAACTTTGTCTGGTATTCACGGCACATCGAGGCAATTGGTTTTATAAGACATCGCCATTTGGCGTGCCTTGCCTGGTTCTTTTCGATGGCTTTGAGTACCATCCGCATCGTGAGTATCATGGATTTTGATTTTTGTTTACTGAGCATTGTGTGTTATGCTAGTCAATTACATTCTGTAATTTATTCTAGTACTAAGAAACTTTGCAAGTAATGATTGTGGGCTCAGTTATTGCTCGATGAGGATGAATGTCATATATGAAATTGGATTGGTAGCTAGATCATACTTGAGCGATTTGTCAACTTACTAGTGTTGTTTGATCTCTAGCAATACGATTCTGTTTCCTACAACAGTTCTGATGCTTTGTTCCTACTGAATGTGAACAGTTGGTTACTTTGATACTTATGTTTTCTCTGTTATTCGTATTCAGTAAGGATTGTGATCTTATTTTGCATTAATAGATAATCTACTCTTCTGTTAGCATATAATGCTGTTGATGTGATCTCAATTTTGTACAATGTCATATTTGGTCCTTTTGTTGACTGAAAGGATTATTGTTGTTTTTTACTTATGAGATAATTGTTCACACATTAGTAAAGCATTTTTGAGCTTAAAGTCTGATTGATAGTTATCATATCTAATTTGTGGAGCGTATAAATATTAGTGGTGAAGACCAAGATTTCGTCTTGAGCAGCCCGACATCCGAGAGCAAATAAACAAACAATTAAATATGAGCATTATGTTGATTTTATTTGTCCATATGTTCTATGTTTTGAGTATATTATCATGTTTAAATGACTTGGAAGATTTATATGGTTATATGTTAATTTTATCATTTAAATTCTGCTGAAAATATATTTTAATTATGATTAATACTACTAGAATTAATTATGAATAGTTGCTAAATCCGTTGTATTTACAACACTTGTACATCAACCAAACAATGAATGCAGCTGTACTAATGATAGGATAAACAGTCACGCGCCAAAGGGAATCAACTAAAAATTCCAGCAATATATAATTCAAGATTTTGTCCATCGAATCAACACCCAACAGCCGAAGCACATGCATCTCTAAGCACATCCAACTGCCAGAAAATTCAAGTTACGTTTTAAAAATAACATGCGTCTGGTAATTACCAAAACCGGAAAAGCAAAATAATGATATTACGCATTCTTTTTACCCCGTAAATAATAATTAAAAAAAAAACCCAAACAACAAAACATTAACGAAAGGTTCCAAACAGGTGAACTCCCGTCTGTAAGCACAATCAACACAAGAATAAGTTCCATACGACACTAGCTAGGCAACAACAAACGGTCGGCCTGCTGAAGACACAGCGCTAAACAAGTGATCTCCAGACACACAATTTGTTTGACATCCTTCGCAACCATAACAAACCACACTTAATTATCCTGTTATAATCCCTTCGACGGTACCACACCTGAGAGCGATCTACCGTCTACGGCCAACCATCGTCGCGGCGCCCCCCGGAGCACATCACGGTACTATTCTGGCCGGGCCGCGCGGCCTCCCGATCGTGGTGGTGGTGGTGGCGGCCACCGAAGAGAACAGCCACCGGCTGGACGACGAGACCTGGACCGACGACGGCGCCGACCGCCGCCACACCTTCCCGAGGGTGAGCAGCCGGAAGATGCCGGCGATGAAGCCGATCTTGATCCGCTTGAACCTGTACCGCTTCTTGCTCTTTGCCTTGCTCTTCGGAGGACGTGAGGCGGTGGCCACCTTGCTGCTGCCGTGCCGGAGCAGGTACGACGGGGGTGGGGTGATGGCCGGGAGGCCGCCGGCGGCCATCCGGGAGAGGTCGACCTTGGGCGTGCCGGGCTGGGACTCCCAGACGAACGGCACTGAGCCCGGCTCCGCCCAGTAGTACCGGAAGGAGGGGTGGGCCGCGGAGCTCTCCTTGGCGAGAAGCCGCTCGTAGAACTTGCCGTCCTGCTTGATCCGGAGGGGACTCTGCGGCAAGATGCCCCGGAGAGGGCTTTGCGGCCGCGCCAGCTCGGCGGCGCCATTGGGAGGCATCTCTGTCTCTCTCTCTCTCTCTGTGAAAGTACTCCTGGTGTGTTGCAGACTTGCAGTGTATAGAGTCTACGTAGTTGGAAACGACGCAACGTCTTATATAACGGGTCATGCTTGGTGGTTGGCTGTCACTTTTCCTAGTTACGTACGCTTGCTAACGATCAAGCCGAGCGCGCGCTACATTGAGCACTGCAGGATGTGTATACACACCGAATGGCACGATGACACGAGAGGGGGAGCCGCGCGCTAACGCACATGCATGGACGGATGGACCAATAATCGTCCGGTTCTCGATTACCATACCCTTGATCACTTACGTACTATATACGAGTTATCCAATGCAAAGATGCATGCTTAATTAAAACAAGTTTTGGTAGTGATTCTAACAATGCGAGCGATCTGGATAGAAAGGAACTCTAGAGTGTTCCGAAATGAGACTAAACCAGTCGCAAGGATTGCATGTGGAGGAGATCAAGCAAGAGTGCGCTCTGTGGCAGGAAGCAGGGGCGACGGGCATCGCTAGCCCGATATCATAAGTTGCTGAGTGGTGGTAGTGGTAGATGTTTATGCGGTAAGTTAGCTCTTCGGGTTGTCCGGGTGGATTGTACTTTTGCTGTAATCTGTTGCTTGTTTGTCTTCGTTTTGATGCAAAAGGCGCGCAGATCTCCTGCGTGTGTTCTTAAAAAACAAGTTTTGCCATCAGTACATGTCTGTGCTACTTTTCTGAATAGAATAGCACCCTCGAAGAGAAGCTGCTGAGGATATGCCCGAAGCACGTACGTACGGCAACTTTGCAAGGGATAGTCATGGATGTAGCAGGTTACTTACCATTTGTCCTAGAAATAGATGAAACCGACAATCCAACTGAACTATAATAGGGCCTGCTTAAAAAACCCAAAGTTAGTACAGCGATACAAGCTACAGTGTCTGTTATTTTTTTACGAGGCCTTTTGGCTAATTACATTGACGAAGGTTGTGTCGGCTAGTCAGTTCAGTTCATAAAATAGTTGTTGAAAGTGCAGCTGAGGATATCATTGTTTGATTTCTAGGTGTTACAAATTAAATCGCACTGTAATAGTCAGACTTCAATTCGCTAGAACTCCCCTTGCGTAAGTAGATTAGTATCTGAAGAAGTCTGCATCAGGACCATATATAGGTGTCAACCTACCACGGATTGGAACAGTAATGCCTCACCTTCCTGCTACTGTCACCTTTATTATCTTTGTTGCGCAATGGACCTGCTCGTTCAAGACGTAATGTAATTGTTCATCATTACATGGCAAGTTCTCCATAGATAGATGGCACGCTGAGGTGCGCCAAAAGGAAGCGGAAACAGCGGATCAGGAGTTAACGTACGACGGGACTCGGTCCTCTTCATGTCCACGCACACGGCGCTCAACAAACTTAGCGTTTTCCAATTCATTTGAGGCGAAGAAAGTTCCGTTCATAATCATAGTTAGTTTCTGACAAGTTGTGTTGATCAACAAATCCTTAGCCCTGTCCACGTGACCCGAACATGTTACGGATCATCCACCATTGTTGCAGCATTGGGCGTCCTTTTCCGATTCCGGACACTTTCTTCTGATCCACACCGGCTAACAGCCGGCCCAGTTATCATAAACCAAATTACAGCCCATCGATCCACCCAACGACTGGATGAAGCCTAGTGAGCCTCAACCACTCCAGCGCAATAAATCCACGCGAGCCGCCGCTCCCGGGCCCCAGGATCGTGAGTGACTCTCGTGAACCGCTCAGCGCGGTTGCCGCGCCCGCTCTCGTCCGCAGCCTGCGCGCGCAGGTGTGGCGGATCGGATCTGACGGATAATGGATCCGCGTATTTGTTTCGTATTTTTTTCGGATCCGGATATGAATACGGATACGAATACGGATCTGAATAATATCGAATACGAATACGGTCGAATCGATTGAAACGAATACGATCGCGGATTATTTTGAACATGAAAACCCCTTAAATTGTATGCCAAAAATTAACGAAAACATATAACTAGTTCATTTGATGCAACACATTCATGAATTATTCATATTTTCAGCAACCACGCACAACATTGGCACTAACAAGTTGCATTAACTAGTTCATCATAAACATAACACTTAGTTTACCATATTTAGCTTATAAGTCAGAACTCACAAAGTCACAAGTCATCACACATTCACACTTAGCTTATCACATACATAAAACTTAGTTCACACTAACATTGATGGGGTAGATAGTTAATCTATCGTAAATGATGTAACATCCTAAAGTATGTTACCAAAAATAAAATTAATAAAGTTATTAGTTTATTGGATTTTTGAGATTTAAAAGAGTTTTCTCGGTTAAAAGAAAAAATAAATGAAATAAAGTCGTTATTTAATTTCCTAGTTTTCAATGTCAAAAAATTTATTGAGATTTTTGGGATTTTATTGTATTTAAAGTGAAAATGAAAAATAATAATTAATTTCTTGAATTTTACGGATTTTAAAAGGTTGTTCATATTTTTGAAATTAAAAATAATTTATGTGCAAAAATAAAACTAAATTTAACTTGGAATTAATTTTATTAAGTTTAAAATAATTTAAGGAATTTTGTGATTTTTCTAGAATTTTTAACTCTATTTGATATTTTCTAAAAGGCTATTTGATTTGTTGCATTTTAAAATTCGAAAATCAATTAAAATCTTATTTTCCTTTTGGGCTGAAATCCTCTTCTATTGGGCGAAATCGGATATCCGGACTTGTCTTATCCGGATAATCCAGTATCCGTATCCGTATCCACCGGATAGCATGCCTACCGTATTCGTTTCGTTTCGACAAAAATCAATCAGTATCCGATCCAAAAATTATCAGAAAAATCCGATCCGAGACAATCCGAATCCGTTTTCGTCCGGATCGGTCGAAACTATCCAATCCGTTTTCATCCCTAGCACAAGACCGTTCCTCCTCGCCGAAGCGCGGCGGCAGCGTCCTAGTCCTCCACGCAATGTTTGCTTAAGACGTGGAATTGTGCGATATCTGCACGGCCGCTTCGGTCGGATCTGAATTTTTAATTCCGAATTCTCTGTGTAAATACTGTGATATTTCTTGCATCAGTAGATAACACTTACATGCATATTGCTGAATCAATTTACGTATAGCGTAAAACTATACCATTCATTAATTTAACACATCAGAGTTTACATAAACCGTTTCGGGTCAGGTTTTACAATAAAATCCGAATAGATCAAACAATTACATCACAAAAGTAACGGAAACGACAACGAAAACAAAAAGGGTGAGAGCATATCTCTCCACAGACAAGCGACTATGGAAACTTGTGCACGTCCGATATTACCCGAAAACTCAGATAATATAGGATGCACATAAGTACCGGCGGAGTCGGCTAGACTGAAGTGAGACTAAAACGACTACAGACTAACTACACTTTAAAAAAATTTCTGGGCCTTCAGATGTTTGGTTCCTTGTAGTAGTCAAAAATTTCAGGATTTACTGCTTCTGTGGGTTTGGAGAAAGAGCGAGGATGGGCACAACTTCCGTGCTCGCGAGCCAACACACAAGATGCTATATATATATATATATATATATATATATATATATATATATATATATATATATATATATATGCAAGACTTAACAAGGGTGGCTCAGGTTCTTTTATTTGCTAAAATAATTTTTTCAATTATCATAATACAAATTCCTATGACTTATCATTTTAAACAAATTGTATTTTATTAAAGAGGGTAATTGTAATATTAAATAACAGTAGAGGTTCCCTCCATCGGAAACTCTACAAATGCTTCATTTGATTGGAGTTACCTCCATACATTAACAACACTGGATACGACGATTTAAGGAAAAATCAAACCTCAGGCTAGATGAGCCGACCTAGTTTTTATCTCCACCCACGAAGCTTTTTGAAATAGAACTAACTCTAATAAGTTCCTATGTCCCCCTGTAACCGTGGGCACAGCTATTTAAACAGTTTATTTCTCTTTAGAGACTATACACTTTACCCATAAGAGATAATCGTCTTGATATGCACACACGTTTCCTTGGACGAGTGAATTAAGGGGGATTATCACAAAGCCTTTACCATGTATCCCTCAGTGTTAGTTGCACCCACTAAGGTTTCATCCGAAGGTAGTTACGCTCACACATCCGCGTCAACCATACCCGCAAACCCCCTCTTGCGCCACACGGCGGCTTAAACCAGCAACACGACCCGTGTCCACGACGGCTTAAGCCAGCGACACGACTCGTGAGTCTCTCCAGTGGAGCAACTCGCATTGGTGGATACAAAGTATTTAGCCAGGTCGACACCATTATAAACTTGTGGTTGTACTGTTTTACATTAGTAGGTCATCACATGATTAAGTTCTTAATCCATCTAGGCGGTTCATACCACATAGCAACCACTCTCGTGCACGCCGGCACCCACCACTCTTTACATCCGCCCAGATGTGGTACTAGCAAGTTGTTTAGGGTTTTGGAGAGGAAAAGCCAATTAACACAACACGCTAGTCATTTACATCCAATGACCACCCAAAACCACTTTCATGATTAAAAGATGATGATTAGGACATTTATTGTCCCGGTACTTTAAGCAAGACTAGCATTTCGCTTCAGTACAACCTATACTAGTATTTACCACATATTTACTAGGGGTGATATGGAATGAGGGATTCAATTTATCAAAGGATGGATAATAATTAATTAATCATTAAATGAGTGTTTAACTACCTTAAGCTTCAACATACATTTGATTACAGAATTAAAGAATGCAATTTTGATATTTTAAATGAGTATACTTTGCATTAAAATGTAGGCTCCAAATGATCAAAGTATTGACTCGCCTGGGTCAGGTTATCGCGGCCTTGATTTACTCAGGGCCTTTTCTGCAAGGGGTCTTGAATTCTTAGTCTGCATCTTTATCCGAATCTTGATCCTGCTCGAGTCGTTGCTTCTTCTGGACTCCAACTCCTAATTACGCGATAACAAGCGAGAAAGTTAAATAAATCCAAAAAACTTCAAAATACCAAATACAACCAAAGCACTTTCAATAAGTTTTGCGATGAACGAGCTTAAAAGAAAAGATCTAACGAGGCAGGGATGTTTGACAAAATCAAACGACCAACTGAGTAAAAGAGGCAATGGCGGAGAAACTCTGCCGGGGAAAACAGGGGGATGAAGTCGAAGAAACCTTTTGCACGGCTACTCCACTTCGGATTTGGAAGATGGCAAGATATTGCCGATCGGGTAACGACACAACTTGACCTACTTTTAAAACAAGAGCTTCTTAAAAAATTAATGGATTATATGTGCTGAGGGTTAACCAAAAGAGATTTGGGTGCGATTTTGACAAGTGAAGGGCAATATTAAAATTGATGATCACAAACGGAGTCCAAGAATTACCACAGTTTTCTCCTGCAGTTTCCTGGAAAATGAGGGTAGTATTAATTATTATTAAATACCACCGGTGGTTTAAAAACTAGAGAGAATGATAAAATGACTGATATTGACCGGGCAAGATTAGGATACTGGATATTTTTGCCAGGTTTAAAAGACAATAAAACATTTTATCTTTGATGACTTTTGATCGGGGATAAAAAGGATGTGCTAAAACAATATTTGGACCAAGAAACACTTGATATGATTACAAGATTAATATACAAGTTTTCAAAGCAAGATATTGAGATCAACAAGTTAACCCCGAATAGTTTCCCAAAATTATTTTTAGAAAATTGCAAATTAATTTCTTATACCACGATGCCTTTTAAACAACAAATGGAAAAGTTACTTAAACTAACTTTAACAAATACTTGACATGATTGCAGAGATGATGGAGCGATTTTGAGAGTTATTTGCATAACTTCAATTTCCAGGGATTTTGCAAAATAAGTGCTTAATCGACAGTTATCAATTATTTATCGACTAAGTACTTTAGCTAACTCTGACAATTGGGAGGTTAACCATTGACAGCGGGTTAGCAAAATATTGCACGATCATTACACAATTTTTAATTGATTGCGAGCCACTCAAACTCAAACTACTACCACTGTTGTACCTGCAAGGGGGGGCATAGCCAGAGACAGAGAGAGAGCAGCACAGAGGCTGAGGGGCCAGGGGAGGCGCTCGGCGACGAGTGGCGGCCGGAGGGGCGCCGAAGATGGGCAAAACGGAACGCCGGGGAGGGGAGGAAGTCAAGGGAGGTGACAGCGGCGCCGCGGCGGCACTGGAATGGAGGCAGTGGTGGTCGAGGAGGTGTCGGGTGCCAAGGCCGATGGTGGAGACGGCGGCTGGAGGGACGGGAGAGGAGGGAGGCACGTACGGGTACCAGGACGGCGCAAGGGGGCTCACCTGGTGTTAAACTAAGTTGTTAGAATTGATCTTACTTCTCATTGGTTGGGAAAATGTATGGCTTGGTGAAAAGAAATGATCTAGTGTGGATTTATATTTCGGTGATACTTAGGTTGGTTAATTGGTTTTCTTTTCTGGTTATCACACTGCTTCGCTTGCAAATGTATTAAAAAGATCAAAGATTAGATCAGATAGGAAGCACAAACGGCCCTCAACAAGCAACTATTATGGGCCTTTTCGAAACGTCCGAAAATTTTACAGGAACCAGTGCATTTTCCGTAGGAACAAGAAAAAATTCCGCGTTCCAAAAAGGACCTCGATGGTTTGTTTACGATTCTTTGATGGGTATTCTCAATGAATTGACAGCCCCGTAAACAAGCTTTGTTACCGGACAGGCTGATTGGCTGTGCTTGTTTGTCGTGATCCAGTTTTAGAAATAACCCAGCCTTTCTGAATCTCTTCATTCCTTGTTTAGCATAAACACCTTTATACCAGGTTGTACAGAAGCCTTCTTTTCCATTTCAGTATCTCTTTTGTTGCTAAGCTCATTCTGGCAAAATCATTATTTCTGCAAGAATGTTGTGCGAGCTTTTATCGATGCTGGTTGTGGTTGGGCGCATAACAAGGCATAGTTCGGTTCTTCAGATACAGAAGTAAGATTGAATAGAGATTACTCTGTGTAAGGCAAGAAATGGACCTATAAAAGCAGGCAAGCAGCAGTAAGTCAAGCATAAAGCTGACGCTGTTCAGTATAATCTCGGATGTGCCAAAAATATACACACAGGAGTTCTAAAAGTGCGAAAAGAGAAGGTCACCACAAACTACTACATATAAACTCCTCCAGGCTCCAGGTACAACTCTGTAAAACTACTACATATAAACACCTCCAGGCTCCAGGTACAACTCTGTAAGTGGCAACAACAACATGCGTGTGTACACTACTGGACATGCCACAAGTGCTAGGACACGGCAACGAAATTAAGCACAACCTTTGCGGCGAGCGGGACGGCGACCAGCATCTCCACAATGGGGAGGATGTTGCTCAAGAACACCACCCACGTCGCTGAGCTCTTGTCACGAGTCTCACGACGGGAGTTGCAGAGCGGCCCGGCCACTCGGCCCAAGCTGGAAATGACGGCAGTGAGCAAGGTGAACACGAGGGCCTTCGCGTACATGTCGTACTCCGGCGTGCCGCGCAGCGCCGCGTAAACCGCCCCAAGCATCCCAAAGCCGAACGTCGCCACGACGACGGTCGGCAACATCTCCATCTTGTGGTCCGCATCGTCGTGCTGGTCCTGCGCGGCCGTCTGGTCGGCGGACAGGTTCACAGCATAATACATCGCAGCTACGGTGATCTCCGGGAAGAGAGCGAGCACGGCAGCGCCACCAAGAAACTCCTGGCCAACAGTCACCGCGGTGACCGCGAGCACGGATATGACCGCGTCCTTCAGGTACTTCACAATGGACAGCGCATTGTCCCTTGCAGTCTCGGTCCTGAAACCAAGCGGCATGCAGGTAGCCACGACCAGAAACACACTGAGAGCCGACGCCAGGAAGGACACCGAGAGGTCGAACCGATAGCTCAGCGCCTGTAAGCTGGAGTTCTTGCGGTAGCCAAAGACAAACGTGGTCTGATAGGCGAAGGCCGTTGCAGCGGCGAAGAGGGCCACTTTGCGGCCGCTCTTGATCTGCGCCTCGAACGCCTCGTCGCGCATGCTGTCCTCCGTCGGCATCGCATGGCACGCGAGCATGCCGACGATGCCTTGAATGGGCAGCAGGTTAAGCGACAGCAAGCCATTCCCTTCGCTGATGAGTACCAAAAGAAGGGAGTTCGCTGCGATTAGCGTGGCGCCGCTGATCACACAGAGGAACTGGAGGAACCGGATATGCCATCCGTGCAGCTGTCTGTACTCTGACAAGAACAATTTCAAGTAGACCAGCAGGAGAGCAGATAGATATGTGATGATTAAAAGAAACCACCGGCAACCAGGACGTGTCGGTGCAAATTGACATCTTTCCCTACTGAGAAAGCTGCCGTTAGTATGCCAGTTGCAATTGCAATGAAGGCTTGCGCCAGCGCTATGACACGCTTCAGCGTCTTCTTTGTTGCTTGCCTTTGCATTTCCTGATCTTGGTCATTCTGGAGAGAAAAACTTTCATTCACCAGTTAATCCCATATACTATTTCTCTTCAACAAAATTCTATGTAATGTGAAGCCAAATTTTAAAGCTATTTCAGAACTGATGTCGATTAGGGAGTACTCTGCAAGAAAGTTGATTCATAATCTTTTTGGCTATGCTCATAACACGCTAGTAGAATGCATGCCAGATATGTATCAAACAGAAATCAATTAAACTGTAAGACAGAATGTTAATTAACAAGCTTAATTAACTATTGGAAATCAGAACTATCCAGGTCAGGAATACTTAACACAAAGATTATATTGACAATTGACAACAATTAAGTTTTTATTGGTTACTTTTGTTTTCCCTGCTACAAGATCGTACCTACTTCATGATCCATCCGTATTAGTGAATACTGGCATGTCCTAACAAAATTTGGATCTAGATTGTCACATAGTCCCTTTTCTATTGTTGAATTAGCAAATCAACTTCTTCATCAGTTATTTTTTCCTAGGAAGGGTTCGTCCCTGTCATAAAATGCACGGCAAAATAGCATGAACAAAACAATGGGAGACACAGGTTTTACATAGAAAACCCTTGCAAAAAAAACCACAGACACACGAACATGGAAATCACTATTTGGAGAGAAATTATAATCACAAAGAACTTCGGCATATCTAACCGTACGACTATATGGGTGCATATATAGGCTAGGGAATAAGAGTCCCTAACGGAGAAAGAAAATTCTATGTTAGAGTCGGTTGTGTCACTCGACGCCACGTCTGGCGCCAGTCGGTACGTGTGCCACGTCCGGTATAGACATAATAACAAATTCCTATCATAATTTAACAATCTTCACCTTAAGACGAATTTACGTACTCCTGTAGCTGAAATATCAAATCTTCTCGAAATAGTATTTTATCAATAGACCTTGTGCCTCGAAACAATCTTATCCAAACGCTTCTCATGAGCCAAATTATGTGAGTAGACTGGAACAGTCTTCTCCAAACGCTTCTCACGGCCGCGGTCGAGCAAATCACCAAGCAGTCAAAACACCCACTATCAACAAAGGCATAAACAAATTTAGGTCTTCAATAATTCATAACCACAACAAAGTCCGAGCACAGCAGCTGACCTCCCGAACGGGCTGCACTCACTCACGCTTCACAAAGCAGATGACAACCCGGATCTTTCAAATCTGTCTCTTCGTAATCTTCGTCTTCTCTTGACCTAAACCATCTCTCCTTTGCACCATCTCACGTTGCGGTTTCTCCAAGGTCCCCAACCCAGTATTTTGGGGAAGATACCAAAATACCCCTTATTGATCCTTCTCCAAGGCCAAGTTCAATCAGTGTGAAGCAATCTCATACTCCGCCATGCGTAGGTTCATCAATGGCTCTCTTTGTGTTAGCAACCTCTCCCATCCGGTTCCCACCGGAACCACCATGGCTCTTGCACCGACCCCCAAGCCACTTTATGCAACCCGTTGCACCGTACTTCCCGTCCAGTCGTTCTTACCTAACTTGCGTCATGCTTGAGTCCAACCACTTCACTCAACATCCTCAGTCGTTCTGAACCTCAGATCTCCTAGCCTAGTCCCGATCATCCTCGCCGTTGACCATAGTTGACTCCAAGACACCTGCACAATAATAGACTAAGAAATCGATTCCTAGCACGGGTTCCTCGCAAATTGACCCACATTAGCCAAAACATACATCATGCAACACCAATGCACTGAATTCTATGCTTTGGTCAAATCCACAAGATCATCACATCTTACTGTGCATGATCGCGCCCTAGCCGGTCTGACCACAGCAATCAGCCGATCAAACTGCAACCCAAACTCCAGAAAACAACATCTGTGGACTTTTCGGCAAAACTCTATCTAGTTTCGCATCTAGTCTTCATTTTCAATGGGGCCTGGTGCAAACAATCCCGCACAAGTATTTGGTGCACAATCCCCCAAAAGCTCTCATTGCCGACCACGGTAGGTCTGACCGTTACCTTTGGCTAGTCCGATCGACACCCCTGGTTAATCTGACCGCCAGTCTCTGGATGGTCAGACCACCTCTAGGGTCGGGCAGACTGCCTACAGCCTAACAGCA
Organism: Hsuehochloa calcarea; assembly: GCA_036346395.1. Taxonomy (NCBI): domain Eukaryota; kingdom Viridiplantae; phylum Streptophyta; class Magnoliopsida; order Poales; family Poaceae; genus Hsuehochloa; species Hsuehochloa calcarea. Next base: position 50,520,377 of record CM070593.1, on the reverse strand, counting down.
AATCTAACAATTTGCTAAACCGAGGTTTTGAACCCCAAACACCTCGACACCGATGCCAATTGTTCAACAATAAGATTAGAATCATACACATGATCTCCACACCGACAAACAGCGACGAGGTTGATCTGGTGGTAATGACATCGGTATTTCTTTATCACCACCTGGATGTCGCACGATCACTAGCCTCAATAGATTGCCTTCGATGCTTCGTCTTGGTGCCGTGCAGGAGTCACCTGTTGCACAAACATCATGTGATGCCGCGTCTGGGTGCCGCGCGATGGCCAGCCTTGATGCCATCTTCTTGGATCTTTGCAGTGCCGTCCTCATGAGTCGCCTGCTCCCGGGGGCATTGACTAGAGTTTCGAACGGACACACAAAGGTGGAGATCACTATTTGGGAGAAATTATAAGCACAAGAAACTTTGATGTATCTAATTGTGTGACTACATGGTGGGCACTGTCGATATTTTAATATTGAACTTATGAAATGAATGTTGGGGGCTCCTTGATCGAGACTACGCAAGATGAGACACATGGGTTTTTAGATAGGTTCGGGCCTTCTCTTGAGAGAATAACAACACTACTCTTGTGTTTCTATATTGATCGTGTGTACGACAAGAAAGAAGTCACCGAAGGCTAAGGCTAATGACTCATGTCTTGTTCTTCGGTTGTTCCGGTCCCTCTGTCCATTGGTGTCATTCTTTATATAGCGTCTAAGGGGGTGGTAGTTATCCCGTGCTAGGTGGCGCCTTAAGGGTTGATGGAATGCGCATATTTTGATGGCAGTTTTTGTCAGAGAAACAACCTCCCATGTTCCCCTTGTAGGTACGCTGGAGACAAAGATTAATACGTGCAATTACATTGAAGGATAACAACACGTATTTAACTACTACATATAATTAAACACGGCGCATAAGGTCCCTAGTCGACTGGGTCCACATATCTATGGGCTTTATCGACCGTAGGATGGACGTAATTGACTTGGTCGTAGTAAAGCTTACGACCATGAGATGATTGTAGTAAAACTTACATCACGTGGTGGTCGTAGATCTTACGACTATATGACAGTCGTAGAATAGCTTACTACTATATGAGGTGGTCGTGGAATAGCTTAATACCACTAAGTAATTATGATCTTCCCTTATCATTAACGATAAGGGGTACCTCTGAAGGTTGTGTAAAGATATTATTATCGATAACAAGTATTACAGATAAATAACTTAATCAATTGAGGATTATTAGATCCACAGGTATTACAGATAAATAACTTAATTAATTGAGGATTATTAGATCCTTGCAGGTACATATATATAGGCTAGGGAATAAGAGTCCCTGACGGGGAAGAAAACCAAGTCAGAGTCGGTTACGCCAGTTAGCGCTACGTCTGGCATCAGTCGGCCTGTGTGCCTTGTTAGACACAGACACGATAACAAATTCCTATAACACTTTAACAATAACATCAGTTAATTCATTAATTTACAAATCTCATTAACAAAAGCAAGAACTAAAAAAAAAACTGGAACTACTTCGACAGATCTGTTGATATGACTATAAAATTGGCTGAACTGAAGTGCCAATATACTGGTAAAACAACTTAGCTTCTGCTCTTAAGTTCAAAATCACGTACGGATGATTACAATAAAAAAACAAAAACAAAAAACTGACTACTATAAGCATAAACATGACGGCTAGATTTGCCTTAGGAAACAACTGTCATGAAACCATGGAGTTATTTCATGAAATAAAACACGGAGTTTTTTTATGGGGAATACAGCTCATAAGGTATTATTTACCAAGATGCATGAGGGCATATTTAAACAGCTTGTTCAACTAAAATTTGTTGCAGATCTCACGGAAATAAACCATGTTGCGAGACAATCTATTAGCGTTTGACAACCTTCATAAAGGATCTGTCAAGGAAGAGCAAAAGATCCCTCGCAGAAAGAGCAAAGGAAGAGCCAAAGAAATGGAATAGAACCCCTGGTGTCTGGTGAACACGTGAAAAGATCTTTCTTGTAGATACACAAAGTTCCAGCAAAAGGTTGATCCTAACAAAGAATTCAAAGCAATATACGAAAGGATTTGCTTCTGTACCTCAAAAGGAGAGGAGCTTGTTGCCATGGGGGTGATCTCCCGGATGATCCACGAGAAGCTCAATTCGATAGGGTTTCTCACAAGAGGGGACGGGGAAATGGAGAGGGTTTCTCACAAGAGGGGACGGGGAAATGGAGAGGACGAAGACTCGAGACTCTGTAGTCTAGTCAACAATTATAATCTGTTGTTAAAAGTGTATTATCCCTGCAATTTCGTTGTAAGTACCCAGTGGCTGTCGGTGCTCGTAAAAAAGTATTACTAGTATTATATTGGAGTGCTTTGTTCTCAGCAGCTTGCCTCCCAAGCCTCCTGTAAAAAAGTATTTTTCATGCACGGATGAATCAGTTCTAGGTGCCTAGACAATACAAAAGTGAAATAATCTGTACACGACCAGTTCTGCATTTTTATTGGGAGTTGGGGCTATTGATTTGTAAGTTGCTTGATTTTGCTTACCTATAAATCACATTTTTCTCATGGTCAGATTGCCTCATCCCATATATAGTCAGGCCCATGTTGAACCCGAACTCTAACCCAAAAGAAATTTCCCTTAAAAAAACGGAGCTTGCATTTTTTAAGTAACTATGATGGTATTACTTATTAGATACAAACCTCGACACTAACTTCACATAGTTATCTATCGCACTATTAAAACATTGTTTAAAATGAATTTCCACGTTTATTTTGAAAGCTAGAAATTCTCAAAGAAAAAAAAGATATGGACCATTTATTTTGGTGGAAACAAATTATAGCAGTGCATCTAAGGTAGTAGAGATTAGACTTTCTTGACAAATACCCATATGTAGTATCTGCCCGTACAATTGTGCGTGATTCGGCACTAGTTGTTCTAACATGATAGCATGATGGTTTTCATGCCTAAGTATTAAACGGGGTGGCCAACAAATAGGTTTATTTCCATTTTGGATTAACCAACCGGAAGTAACGAGGACTTGATACAGTCTCCCATACATGCTTGCTTTCAGGACCATTTTTGCTCTTGTTTTCATTTCGAAAATAGGAAGCCCTAGAAAAACTACAACGAAAAACATTCCATTGTTAATTACTCTTCTTTAAACAAACTAGCATAGTGGTCCACGCATTTGCGTGCCTAGAATTATTTTAAAATTTATACTATTAAATAATATAACTTAGATACTTCAGAATATAAACATTGGAAATGACTATAAATTTGAAGGAAAATACAACTTGAGGAACGTAATTAAGTATAAGATTTGATGGAATAAAATCATTTAGTATAATAAATTGTTATGGTTCTTAGAAATGTAACCACTCTCCATCATGCATGGATCATGTAGCTGTCTGGCCTTATTTTTCCTCCATTGTTACTCTTTTCCAAAATATATGCATGCATATGTACCTCTATTTAATCTAAGCAATGAGATGATTATATGTGCGATAAATTATCTTGTTATTTTATATGGTATTATACTACATTGCTCACACATACATCGATGCACCATGGACGAGTTACCATGAACTTATCAACCCTCACACGGCGGCTACCCCACTGAACCGTTTATCTTCTATCTTTTCTCATCACCACAACTTTTTTTACTTCAACCTCCAACAGTAAGTTCAATTCTTGATCGATCTCTCAACTACTACATCTTCCAACGCAATACTCTACCACATAGTTATCTTTTACTTCTTTCCAATTATTGCTTAATACTAACCGTTGTGACATCAAACACGCATACACGTGCAACCATTGTCGATCCCTACCGAGGACGCCCAATGTGAGGACCCTGGATTATTAGGCTTGTAATTCTCAGTCACCAATTGACCCTAGCATCACAAACAAAATAACCCGTGTCTTCGAGACATGTATACTTCCCAGAAATGTAGTATACACACCCCTTTACAAAATTCATACATCAATTCCATTCATTCACATAGAACCGAAGCACGGCAACAAACCAGAAGTTAAAATAAATAAAGGATAGTTATTACAAAAGAGAGGCCGACCGGCCAAGTATATACAAATACAAAATAAACAGCGGAAGCGAAATGCCATAAGATGGCGATAAACAAAAGCGCTAACCAGTGTGCCTTTACCCACAAGGCAACCGACCGGACCGCCAAGCTAGTCGTCAAACCCGCAGCACATTTCACAAAAGTGAGGCCCTTGGGGCTCACCTTTCTCCTCTGCAACAAATGGTTAAGCAAAGCAAATGAGTACAAAAATTGTACTTCGCAAGACTTACGTGTAGAATAACAGACCTATACATATGCTACATGCAAGCTTATTTGAGTGGAGGTTGTAGGTTTCATTTTCAGTATAAAGCAAGTTTTGTTTGCAATAATGTAGTACATTTAAAAACAAGTTTACAATATATTTTTATTGTTTAAATAACAGCTGACAAAAATAATAACGATAGATAGATGACAGCAACAATCCTAGAAGTAACTAAACCCATAGTCACCACAACAATAGCATTGTAACACCCCAGCCCAACACTGAGCCTGGAATGCCACCAAACTACTCTTATCATCTATTATACATCAACACACTGTGAAATTTCAGCAAGCAGAACAACATTAAAACCCATCCACGGGTCACATTAACACAAGCATAACACTATGACAATCATAAATAAATTAGACCTAGGAGCATAGCAAAATAATAAACCAAGATTAACATAAACCAAGTATCTATGGTTATTCAATACCATCATGTCCTAGATATAAATATTCATGTTATTCTAAAAGTTTCTCATGTCCAATGAATCAAATAATTGGGTGAAGTGCATGATTCCAAGTCGCTAGCCCTTCCCGAGTAAAACGTCATCATTTGGTCACCTAAAAACAACAATAGAGCAAGAATGAGTCCAAGACTCAAGCAAATACATAATAAAGCCATAAACAATAGTTTATTAACCAAAATCAAAGTTATCATCATCATCCATTTAGTTAATGTCATTGTCATTCTCAAACAAACAAGCCATATTCCATATAGGTAAAGTTGCACAATTTAACAATTTACTTAGATATGCGAATGCACCAACATGCTCATGCTCATATGCATCTCATCACCGATACTGGGGTATAGCGGAGTGTTCACCCGTCGATGACACACTCTATTCTTCACTCCCGTGAAGTCCCCACCAAAGTAGGATTTTATCTAGAACTCTCGGACTAGTCATGTATCTTTCTCACCGACCTCACGGAATAGTTACATGACTTTCTCACCGACTGCTCATGCAACCCATGTCATGATGAATGTAAATGATGCGACATCTTTATTTATTCATCAACATAGTCCATCTCATTAACTCAATATCTACTCATTATCTCATTATCATAATCTCATTCACTCAAGGTCATCAATATCATGTATAAGAATAAGCTGAACGAAAGCATAATAAATAGCATGATAAGTAACATCAATGATCATGGTGAACAACCCATTGTTCACCACTCTACCATATACTTGCCTTCCGCGCTATGACGAGTTAGGAGGCAACGATGGAATTTCTCCACCCCCTGCCTGTCCCACCGCCTACACAAATATTTATTCAAATAAGAATAATAAGTTATGACGTGGGTACAAGCGTTTACCATAACCCTCTATCTAATCAACATAACCAAAAACTCAAAATGACGAATTAACTAATCAGCCAATATCGGCTATTCTGATCAGCAGTACGAGAAAAATCGTAATTAAATATCTATAACTCCGAATGACTTGAAACCAGTGCTCAAATACTTTTAACGTAACAGGCTATGAAACTCTGGTTGGTGGAATCCTTTGATTCGGCCAAAACAGTGGCCTAAACAACAGTTGAAAACACTAACAGATATCTGCCCAGATTTCAGAACAGCAGTAAAGAACATGGCATAACTTTCCCTCTACAGATCCAGTTGATATGATCTTTATCAACTCGGAAAGATAATTTCAAGGGCTACAAAAACCTAGTTGGGTGGAAGTTCTGAATCTGACTCTAACTAGATCAAAACCGAGGGGCAAACCGACAGTTCCAAATTCTCAGGCAGACAGGACAGCGCGCGATTAAAAATTCATATCTCCTAAACCGTAAGGTGGAATCAAGTGATCTCAGTGCCAAAAGAAATATAACGACATCAGGAACAAAACTCTAGAAGACGAAAATACCAGATTCGGCCTCTAAGTAAATCATAATGGCCCGACAAGAAAATCTGTCAAATCACGTCTGCTCTCCTGGACAGTCTCGGTAAAACTTCCATATCTCCTAAACCGTAACTCCAAATTAGATGATCTCGGTGCCTAAAGAAATCTAAGATCAAGGGATACAACTTTCTAAGAGGTGGGAAGATCAGAAAACGTACGGAACTTACCCAAATCTGATGAAGAAAAGCGCTGTACTACAGGGACGAGGGTGGCGGCCGGTTGGAGAGGGGAGGAGGGGGGCGGCTTGGGGAGGGAAAGGGGAAGGGGAAGGGTTTTAGGGTTTAGGGAGAGATACCCCTTTGACCAGCCCCTCATGGGCCACCCTGGCCGAGGCCCGAGTCCAGTTGCTGAAAAAAACACGAAAACCCCCAAGAAAAAAAGCGATTGATTCTCCCATTAGCTCCTTCTTCCAAACTTCTTCTAGTACGCCGATTTACTTTTGGGGTATTACATTCTACCCCTTAAACAGATTCGACCCGAATCTACTCACCGATCTTCCGAAAGAAACTGCAGAATCGAATGAAATAACGATATCCCAAGCTTGGAATTGCTCGGCCACTCACTTAACACTCGAGCACACCAAACGATGCGTGCCAGATAAGGACCCGAGACTATCAACGCGATATGCCAACTTCCAAATTTCTGAAATTTTCGAAACCAAGAGAATCAATCGAACTAGAGAGTCATCATCGCATCCACGCAATGCTAACTCTCCACCAAAAGGTTAAATCCCAAAATTTGACATTTCAACACGAAAACAAATCCATTTTCTAAATAGGCGCTTTTGAATGAACACGACGACGACCAAAGAAGAAACCACTCGAATGCCCAAATCAAATACTTTTTTGGTTTGTGCGAATTAAAATGAATCAGGCATGCCAACACAACGCCAACTCAGATTGCGGAAAACAACAGTCAACAACACATAACTCAAACAAAATCAGGAAAACGCTTCACTAACCGAGGAAACATCCTTTTCCTTAGTTTCTCTTTTAGGAGTAAAACTTCTCTCGAACCTTGGAATTCAAATTCATCGCATACCACATGTGCTTAAACCTTTTAATTGAACATCCTCAAATTATGCTCAAACTGAAATACATCATTAACACCATTGTGAAGAGGCTCCATTGAATCCTCCAATTACTCTAGGCATCTCATTCTACTAATCAACATTAATTTGAATGAAGGCACCCAAAGCGCCACAAAATAGATCCCACACAATCACATTACCTCTAATTTTCAAGAACAACTCGAAATCCTCAAGACACACGCTCATGTACTACATCGAAAGGTTCTATCAATGATCATTCCACCGCAGAAACTCTATTATTCCACTTTCTTTACACACACTCATTGTGTGAACAAAGGTCTAGCATAAAAAATGTAAAGCCCAGATTCAACCTCTAAGACTCTTACAATGAACTTTTGGTATACTTGATAGGAAATTCTTTGATCGGATAACTAAAATTACCGAATCCAAACAATATCCTCAATCATTAATATCAACATTCCTCACTAATCAAGTAATCGCCTAATGTGATTAGCTTCACCAAACTTGAACCCACTAAACCACACTACTCCATTTCACCCACACGACCGCAATATACACAATCGCAAGACTCTAACTAATTGACCAAGTTACAAACTTTTGAATATTTCAATATTCCACCGACATGAACAAGGGTTCTTGAATTACAATTCACTATTGGTTTTACTAGTTGTAACAACATAATCAGTTTTACCTCAACGACCATCATTCCTTTTGGATCCAATTCTCTACAAGATTTATATCACAAAATCAATTCTTCCTCCAATGCTCTTGAAATAACTTACAACCTCGGGTCTCACATCAACATATACTTGACCACTACTAACCGGATGCCATCAGATACCCCATAAGGTTTTGTAAAACAAATTGATGAAGTGGCAAATAAAATATTTTTTCAAAGACCCGAAAAAATGTTTTCCTTTTGCAACAAACATAAGATCGGAGAAATAGACAAATAACAAGGATCTCGGAAAAGCAAAAGCAGAGACCACAATTGAGGCACAAGTCCCACAAAAGAGAATATGAAATCTCAAATAAAACAAAGCACCACTTTTGAAAATCGAGAAACTCCTATGGGGCAAAAATAGAAAGTTTAGGCACACTTCAAGTAAATCATGAAGTTACAAAACTTGACTTCGATCTCGAATACTTCTACTTCACTCTTTCTTTAACAAAGAAAGTAATTCTTTTTATTATAACGTCCACGTTGCCCACTCAAACAAGAAAAGTTGTAAGACCAAATCACATGAATCACTTAAGAACCAATAAAGCTTTCCAACAAGCCACTTGCTCAATCCAATCCCGGCTACTACATAAACCATGAACTACAAAAGATCACGGATGCAAAACTTGAAAATTTTCATTTGAGCGATACCACGAGTGACGATCAAATTACCTTCTTTCTATAAGAATCGACAACACACTACCAATCTATTGTCGATAATCTTACTAACATCCGAATAATACACTTGTTAACAAAAATTCATCATAGTCTACCCTTCCATTGTACAACTCTCTAAAAATTCACCAAATTGTTTCATACTACTTTATCATCTTGTCCTCAAATCGAGAGTCCACCAAAAGCTTACAAACTATTACAACAACAACTTTATTTTAGCAGATCTACTACACAAATCAAAATGTTATACCAAAACCCTTTCATTATGGACATGCTATCGTCGACAATTCCACTATCATGAAAGCATAGGCCACCAATTAATCCCACAGTTCACCTCTTATAGATGCTCAACACCAAACGTCAACACACAATTGTTGCACTCCAACCATCAAGCTATCAAGCGGCTTCATCAAGAAATCTAGATGCTACCTACTTTCCTTTTCAAATCACATGAACAATCACAAATACCTGTTCAACTGTCCATCCTCATATTCATATTTTAGTGCAAAATTCCAACAAAACTTCCAAAATCATAGCCTTCCATCGATCAAAAGTCTCAACAACTCAAGCAACCTAATTCGTCCAGTTATTCTAGTTAAAATAACTATCTAGAAACTCCTTCCATAATATAAAATCATCTAGTATCTACAGATAAGATAACTCCAAGATTAATATCCACTATGGTAATAATCTAGCATCTCCCCAACTTTTCCTTCCCACACAGTAAGATTAATCCACTGAGACCAACTAATCCAACAAGTTTAGCAAAACTAAATAATTTTAATGATCATACCGGTCATCAATGTTCTACAATTCTTAATAACTCCTTTTAATCCAATTAGGTATAGCCATACTATTAATCATAGTTCATCAAGAACTACCACATGACACCATCAAGTTAATCAACTTTCCTTCCAAGGTTCTTGGTTAAGATTGATTATGCACCACACTACAGACCCAACTTGATAACACATACCATATCTATTAATTTATTTAATTACAACCTTTAACTTAACCACAACAAGACATCGCTAAAGGGTTTTAATATTTTTGTAATACCCTGAAAAATTTAATTAATTTTAATAATCGCGTCGTAAGGGGTCGGAGAGTAATTAATTAAATAGTATCGATAAATAATTAATTAAAAAAAACGTTTTAAGGGCCTGGGTGTAATTAAATAAAAAGATTTGGGAAAATAGAATTTGTGGATCTTTTTTTGGAGCTATATAAATGAATTTCGGATTTTATAGAAAAAAAAACCCTAGCCAATTTCAAGCGAACCGCCACTTTTCATTTTTTCTTCTTGGCCACCGCTTTATCTTGCTCTGTGACTTGCCGTCTTTTTTTTTTTCCACGTGTCTTGTGTCTTTGTTGATCCAAATACCGCTTCCTCCGCTAGTAGCTAGCAATCGCTTGACTTCACTTCTTTGGCGAGGCCTTCAGACTGCCGAGCCCGGCCTCTAAGGTCTTTGCTGTTACCAAGACAAAGATCACGGATCAAGGCCGCTCTTCCTTTTTTCTTTGACGCCGTCTTATTTCTTGACCGGCTCGCTGAATTGTTTGCGAGCCCGGTGCACCCGTGAAGCCTCGTCACCGCGTGGAGATCAGTCTGCACAAGTTTCGGCCGGCAATTTGATTAGGTGCTTTTGAGTTCCAGACTTATTCTATGAGATGCATCTTGTCTTGGTTTTTATAGGAGGTCAATTAGATAATACTAATTAGTGGTTAATTAGTTTGGTAGTAGGATATTTGTGCATGCATGGTGAAATGAGTAGAGATCCGATTTCTTGTCGGTAATAATCTGAAAGTTTGTATTCTCTGTTTTTCTAGATTAATTAGAGAGGTTCTATAGTTTTTAGTCAATGTATCGACTAATAGATTTGTTTATTATGCTGCTCGGTTGTACGATTATTCGGGTATCGTAATGGCGAAATTTGAAAATACCATCTACTAGTTAATTATAGATAATTTTGATATCTTTCTATAGCATATTTTATCATGTCAATCGGATAAGTAGATTTCGAGATATGATTTTGAAAAGGGCGCTGTTTTTAGGGTTATCGTCTTTCGGCGCTGTTTTGGTAGACTGTAAATTAAAAATAGTAAATGGCTTAATTAGAGTTTTTGATCTACATGAAAGATGTAGATAATTGTCCAATGGTTCTGTAGGATCTGAGAACGCGCATTTTGGTTGAGTAAAACAGAAGTTATGAAATTTTTAAGTCTGCTGTTCCGAAGCGGACAGACCGACTTCCCGGGTTAAATACGGAGGGTTAGATGATTTAATTAGAAGGCGGTGTAATCTAAGAAAAGGTGGATAATTTTATAAAGAATCCAGAATGGGTTGGTTTGTGGTGATCGGACTTTCGAGTCAAAAGTTACGCTCTTTTTAGTAACCGGACAGCAATGGGTAGCTTTCCGGTACCGGCGTAACGTGGTATATTTGGGGACGTGTAGGAGCGATGTATATTGATTGTTATGCGTATGATGCTGTAGCTTGTATTGAGATGTGTGTATTTAATGTAGGAGAAGCGTCGTACTTGTTGCCATCTTCGAGTCAAATTGTGCGTCGCAACTAGTACAGGCAAGTACATGGTAGACAGCGATCAATGATCGATCACTGTTTTCTTTATCTTCTATTACCATTATTGTTGTGCTTTTATTTGGTTTAATTGCAAACAATGAATTGGTATGTTTATATCTTTGTTGATGAGCATGATGACAAGTTGGATATGATGTTTATGATGGAGTTTGCATGTTTGCATTCATAAGCATCTTTGCATAAGAGAAGGTGATCATGATTGATCACAACTCCACGGGAGTGGAGGAGGTCCCCGATCCTTGAGGAGGAACGGGCTTGAGAGTGAATGTTGTCGCGAGCATTCACTCACGCTATACCGGTATACGCGAAGAAAAGTGCATGTGGACATATAGAATAGAGTTGCATTGATATTTGAGATTGATGAATAAGAATGTGAATGGAAGTGCATGTGATGATAATGAAGTTATTGAATGCTGTTGATATATTATTGTTCGTTGTATATGATGTGTTTGCTGAGTCGTGGACTCACCCTTGCTCTATTGTTGTTTTTAGGTGATCTTCGAGGATGCCGTAATTGAGAGCGAGTAGAGCACATGGGCATCACATGATCATTCGCCATGATAATCTTTTCATTCAATTTGGTTTACACTTGGACATGTTAGCTATTGAATAATGTTTAGGACAATGTTTGGACTAGACTATTTGCTTTATTAATTTTGGATTCATTGGTTGATGCTATATTGGACTGTTTACCTGGTTTTGTTCCATTTGATTATTTACTATCGATTGAACCATGATTATGCATGTTCTTTTGTGATCCATTGATATGGTAATTGATGATTTCTTGATGTAATTTTATAGTGTGTCAATATTTATTAGCTTCGAGGGTAGTTTAGTGGCATTCTAGGCTCAGTGTTGGGCTGGGGTGTTACAGTTGGTATCTGAGCGGGCTTTAGGTCCGTGGTGAATAGATTAACAACTTAGGCAAAACTAAAATTGTTAAAATTTGTTTTAGTTTAGTAAATCAACTAAAATTTGCTAATGGTTAACTAACCTAAAACTTGACACACTAGTGCACAGTAGGTTAGAGAGAGGTACGAATATCGTTTTACGCTTCCGTTATGTTGTTTATTGATGAAGGAGTTTATTTTGAGCTTTGAACTCATTATGTATTGTTGATTGTGGTTGATAGCTATGCCGAGGGGCAGAGGACGTGGTCGTGGTGGCCGCGGTCGTGGAGGTCGTGGCCGCGGGAGAGGTTCCGTGGAGCCACCTCCCGTGCGCTTGAGTCGATGGTGAGGGGGTTGCTGTTGACCCGCCTCCGGTCGTGGTCCAGGATGAGACCCCTGCTTTGCTGAGAGAGTTGGTAGGAGAGATCCGTGCTCTTCGTCAACAGCGCCGGCGACTCTCTGTCATGCGGCATCATTGTTGCTCTGCCGCACATCCACCGGTTCTGAAGCACGGATGTCACTTGAGTGGATGGGGTTGAGGTTTGATTCGTTTGATGGTCGGGCACACGGTCGAGCGGTGACTGGTTGCGCTACATGGAGAGGCGGTTGGAGCTTTAGAGATGTCTTCGCCTGGAGGGTCCGTTTGTAGCCTTTCAATTTGAAAGGGCAAGCGGATATTTGGTGGGAGGCGTGTTGTCTTGAGGACCGCCGCTCAAGGGCCATCACTTGGGAGGATTTTGTTGATCAGTTCAAGGAAGTTCTACCTACTCTTTTGTTGAGAAGATGGAGGTCGCCTTGACGACCTTTGCTCGAGGAAGAGGTCTATTCTTGAGTATGAGGCCGAGTTCAACAACTTGGTTCGCTTTGTCCCTTCATGAGCGAACGATGATCTTCGAAGGCCAAGAGGTTCCGTCGGGTCTCACCTCGAGTACCGACATGTGTTGGGAGCTACTCCACTCTGTGACTCTGCTCTGCTGTGGAGCAAGCTAGAGGCATGGAGTTGGAGATCTGACTCACAAAGGGGCGCAAGCCTCACGGTGGATCGGTTGCTTCGGTGGTGACGTAAGAGGAGCTCTAGTGAGGGAAGTGGGTGCATTCAATGACCGCTTTCAAGAAATTCAAGGGAGGACCGCAGATCTTTCGAGTCTAGCGATCGAGGCCGTTCTCTTCTTGGCGCCTCGTCCTTTTGCAGTACTCGGCTCTTCGTCTGTCGAGGCGGGGCATGCTTTGCTTTAAGTGCGGTGATGGACACCGTCTTCTGAAGTGTGCACTTGACGGGTGATTGCCGTCGGTGTGGCCGACAGGTCACAAGGAGCGGGTGTGTCGCGTAACCCGCTAAGCGTGATCAAGTGGGAGCTCATGCCATCTTCTTCTTCTTGATGGGTCTGCTCGAGGATCTTTCCGATGATGATGCTCCTCCAACGATGCCATTTCCTTGACTTGGGCGCCTCGGCGAGTACTCTTGGCGGCCGCCACCTTCGCACCGCTTCAGCCAGACGACCGCTTTACCGCACCGCCACAATGATTGTCGGGGCTCTCGCCGCCCGCCGTCGTCTTCTTCGCCATGGCGCCACAGAGTGTCACGCCATGCCTCACTGCAAGTCCGCGGTCGTCCCGACGTGGTGATGTACTTTGCTTGTGGATTCGTTTGATGCTTTAGTCCTTTTTGATTCGGGGGCTACCTTTTCGTTTGTCTCGTCGGCGTTTGCTAGGAGAGCGAACCTGAGTATGCAGTGGATTTCTCAGTCAGTGTTGGTTAGTTCTCCTGGGGGTATTATTGCTAGTTCTCTTGTTTGTCTGGGTGTTCTATTATTATTGATGGAGAGAAGTTCACGGCGAATTTGATAGTTATTCAAATGGAGCCGTTCGACGTTATCTTGGGTATGGATTGGTTGCACTCTTATCGAGCCGTGATATCTTGTTTAGAGAACAGATCTCGTGCGCACCTCGTGCAGGGAGACTTTGACTTTTCAGGAGTGCGCCTCGCGCTCTCTTTCGATGTTGGCCGGATCGTTCCGGTCGTGCGTGCGATGGAAAATCGACTTCTTTTAGCTCTTGCTTTGAAACCGAGTGTGGCTTCGCAGATTGAGGAGATTCGGTGGTTAGTGATTATCCGGATGTGTTCCCGCTTGAGCTTCCGGTTTGCCACTGCGCGAGGCGTGGAGTTTCGCATTGATCTTGTTCGAATACTCGTCCCATCTCGATGTCTCCATATCGATTAACACGTCCGTTTCGTGACGAGTTGAAGAAGCGTTGGATGATTTGTTGGCTAAAGGTTTGATCGGCGTAGTGTATCACCATGGGAGCTCTGTTCTATTCACGAGAGAAGAAGGATGGGAGTTGGCGATGTGTATTGATTATCGTGCGCTTAATGCGGTCACAATCAAGAACAAATATCCATTGCCCGCATTGAGGACTTGTTTGATCGGTTGAATGGAGCTCAAGTGTTCTCCAAGATTGATCTCCGGTCGGGTATAATCAAATCCGTGTGCGTGGCGTGGATGTAGAGAAGACCGCTTTCTCCACGGTATGGGCATTATGAGTATAAAGTTATGTCCTTTGGGTTGACTAATGCACCGCCATTTTATGGAGACCATGAACAACATGTTGCACGAGTATCTAGATGATTTCGTGGTGGTGTTCATTGATGATATTCTTATCTATTCCAAGACCAATGAGGATCATGAGCGTCATTTGAGGTCGGTTTTAGATACTTTGAGAGAGCACAAGTTCTATGCTAAGTTGAAGAAGTGTGAGTTCGGATTTGAAGTGGGTTTTACGGGTCATGTGATTAACCCTCGGGGTATTCTTTGTTGATCCTAGCAAGGTCTCTCGGTGGTGGATTGGAAGAGGCCGACTAGTGTGAAGGAGGTGAGGAGTTTCTGGGTTTGGTGGTTACTATCGGCGTTTTGTGCGAGATTTCTCTATCATCGCCAAGCCAATGTCTCGGCTTACTCGAGAAAGGTGTGAGATTCGGTGGGTGATGAGTGTGGCGCGGTTTACGCATTTTGAAGGACAGGTTGGTGACCTCCCTATTCTCACTCTTCCCGAGCCGTGAAGCGATTCACGATCTTTTGGATCGTCTCGAGTGGGTCTTGGCTGTGTTCTCATGCAAGGCGGTAAGGTGATTGCTTATGCGTCGAGGCGATTAAAAAGCACGGCGAATTATCCCACTCATGATTTGGAGTTGGTCTGCGGTTGTTTTTGCTCTCAAGATTTGGAGGCATTATCTATACGGTGAGCCTTGTGATATTTTCACAGATCACAAGAGTCTCAAGTATATCTTCACTCAGAAGGATCTGAATTTGAGGCAAAGGAGGTGGTTGGAGTTGATCAAGGATTATGACCTTACTATTCAGTATCATCCGGGCAAGGCCAATGTTGTTGCAGATGCTCTTAGTCGCAAGGCGACTCCCGCTACTCTAGATTACCTTATTGCTGATTTTGATCGCATGGGAATATCTTATTGTTATCTTGAAGCACGTCACATGTTGAGACACAGCTTGATTCTTGAGTCATTTATTCGGGCCGTGTCTGGGAAGCACAACAGAGTGACCGGTTATTACAGGAGGTTAGGAAGCGTCTGGATGAGGGTAAAGAGTGTGATTTTAGCATGGATGATTCTGGTACTTTGAGGTTTAAAGGCCGCCTTTGCGTGCCACAAAAGGCGGAGGTCAAAGATGATATTTTGAGGGAGGCACATCGCACTCCGTACCTTTATTCATCTGGTGAGACTAAGATGTATCGAGATCTGAAAGAATTTTTGGTGGAAAAGAATGAAGGTGGACATTGCTAATTATGTGGCTTCTTGTGGTGTTTGTCGACAAGTCAAAGCCGAGCACAAGCGTCCCGCAGGTTGTTGCAGACCTTTGGAGGTACCCGGTGGCCTTGGGATGATATCTCTATGGACTTTGTGGTGGCGTTACCTCGTTCGCGCGAGGAAGGATGCGATTTGGGTAGTGGTGGATCGATTCAAGAAATCTGCGCACTTTATTCCTATTCGCACAACAAATTCAATGAGTGATCTAGCTCCTATTTATGTGCGTGAAATAGTGAGACGCATGGTGTGCCAAAGACCATCATTTACAGCGGGGCCAAGTTTGTCTCCAAGTTACGGGAGAGTCTGCAGAGTGCATTGGGCACACATCTGCGCCTTAGTACAGCGTTTCATCCTCAGACAGATGGGCAGTCAGAGCGTACTATTCAAACTTTGGAGGACATGTTGCGATCTTGTGTTTTGTCTTGGAAGGGTAGTTGGGAGGACCAGTTGCCACTTGCAGAGTTTGCTTATAATAATAGTTACCACTCGATATTAGAGCGCGCCATTTGAGGTTCTCTATGGGCGGAAGTGCAGTCGCCGCTTTGTTGGGATGCGATTGGAGAGAAGGCAATTTTGGGTCGGATTGGATTGAAGACCGTTGGCGTGTGGCCATGGTGAGGCGAGAATCATAGCGACTCGAGTAGACAAGAAAAGTTATGCGGATTTGAGGAGGCGTGACTTGGAGTTTGCGGTGGGTGACCAGGTGCTCTTGAGAGTGTCTCCCACTAAAGGCATTGTCCGATTCGGTACCAAAGGGAAGCTTAGCCCGAGGTACGTTGGACCGTTCCCGATTATTGCAAGAATTGGGAAGTTAGCTTATCGCCTGGACCTTCCTGAGTCCATGCGTGGAGTTCATAATGTGTTTCACGTCTCGATGCTGAGAAAGTTTTTGAGAGATCCAGAGCATAAGATTTCATTAGAGCCGTTGACTATTGAGCAAGACCTCACAGTTGAGTCGCGTCCGGCGCGCATTCTGGAGAGGTCGGAACGAGTGCTGAGGCACAAGACGTTGGTATACGTCAAGGTGCTGTGGACACATCAGTCCGAGAGAGAGGCGACTTGGGAGTTGGAGTCTCGCATGCGCGAGCAATACCCGGAGTTGTTCACGTCGGGTACGTGTGGTTTTGTTGTTTAATTTCAGTTGTGCAGTTTTTATTTGAGTAGAACGGCGATTAGAATTCGGGGTCGAATTCCGTTAAGGGGGGTAGAATGTAATACCCTGAAAAATTTAATTAATTTTAATAATCGCGTCGTAAGGGGTCGGAGAGTAATTAATTAAATAGTATCGATAAATAATTAATTAAAAAAAACGTTTTAAGGGCCTGGGTGTAATTAAATAAAAAGATTTGGGAAAATAGAATTTGTGGATCTTTTTTTGGAGCTATATAAATGAATTTCGGATTTTATAGAAAAAAAAACCCTAGCCAATTTCAAGCGACGTACCAACTTTTCATTTTTTCTTGCGGGCCACCGCTTTTGCCTTCTTTGCTCTGCCATTTTGCCTAGTCCTTTTTTCTTCCACCAGGTGTCTTTGCTTTGTCGATCCAAATATTGCTCCTGCCATTAGTAGCTAGCAATCGACTGCTCTTTCTTTGGCGGAGGCTCAGACTGCCGAGCCTTGCGACCTCTGCGTCTTTGCGATTGCCCCAAGACAAGATCACGGATCAAGGCTGCTCTTCCTTTTTTCTTTGACGCCGTCTTATTTCTTGAAGCTCTGCGAATTGTTGCGGCCGCAGGTGCACCAGTGAAGCCTCACATCACAGCGTGGAGATCGATCTGCACAAGTTTCGCCGCAATTTGATTAGGTGCTTTTGAGTTCCAGACTTATTCTATGAGATGCATGCTGTCTTGGTTTTTATAGGAGGTCAATTAGATAATACTAATTAGTGGTTAATTAGTTTGGCCGTAGGATATTTGTGCATGCATGGTGAAATGAGTAGAGATCCGATTTCTTGTCGGTAACAATCTGAAAGTTTGTATTCTCTGTTTTTTCTAGATTAATTAGAGAGGTTCTATAGTTTTTAGTCAATGTATCGACTAATAGATTTGTTTATTATGCTGCTCGGTTGTACGATTATTCGGGTATCGTAATGGCGAAATTTGAAAATACCATCTACTAGTTAATTATAGATAATTTTGATATCTTTCTATAGCATATTTTATCATGTCAATCGGATAAGTAGATTTCGAGATATGATTTTGAAAAGGGCGCTGTTTTTAGGGTTATCGTCTTTCGGCGCTGTTTTGGTAGACTGTAAATTAAAAATAGTAAATGGCTTAATTAGAGTTTTTGATCTACATGAAAGATGTAGATAATTGTCCAATGGTTCTGTAGGATCTGAGAACGCGCATTTTGGTTGAGTAAAACAGAAGTTATGAAATTTTTAAGTCTGCTGTTCCGAAGCGGACAGACCGACTTCCCGGGTTAAATACGGAGGGTTAGATGATTTAATTAGAAGGCGGTGTAATCTAAGAAAAGGTGGATAATTTTATAAAGAATCCAGAATGGGTTGGTTTGTGGTGATCGGACTTTCGAGTCAAAAGTTACGCTCTTTTAGTAACCGGACAGCAATGGGTAGCTTTCGGTACCGCGTAACGTGGTATATTTGGGGACGTGTAGGAGCGATGTATATTGATTGTTATGCGTATGATGCTGTAGCTTGTATTGAGATGTGTGTATTTAATGTAGGAGAAGCGTCGTACTTGTTGCCATCTTCGAGTCAAATTGTGCGTCGCAACTAAATGCAGAGCAAGTACATGGTAGACAAACGATCAATGATCGATCAACTTTTTTCTTTATCTTCTATTACCATTATTGTTGTGCTTTTATTTGGTTTAATTGCAAACAATGAATTGGTATGTTTATATCTTTGTTGATGAGCATGATGACAAGTTGGATATGATGTTTATGATGGAGTTTGCATGTTTGCATTCATAAGCATCTTTGCATAAGAGAAGGTGATCATGATTGATCACAACTCCACGGAGTGGAGGAGGTCCCGATCCTTGAGGAGGAACGGGCTTGAGAGTGAATGTTGTCGCGAGCATTCACTCACGCTATACCGTATATCTGTGAAGAAAAGTGCATGTGGACATATAGAATAGAGTTGCATTGATATTTGAGATTGATGAATAAGAATGTGAATGGAAGTGCATGTGATGATAATGAAGTTATTGAATCTTGTTGATATATTATTGTTCGTTGTATATGATGTGTTTCTTTGAGTCGTGGACTCACCCTTGCTCTATTGTTGTTTTTAGGTGATCTTGAGGATGCCGTAATTGAGAGCGAGTAGAGCACATGGGCATCACATGATCATTCGCCATGATAATCTTTTCATTCAATTTGGTTTACACTTGGACATGTTAGCTATTGAATAATGTTTAGGACAATGTTTGGACTAGACTATTTGCTTTATTAATTTTGGATTCATTGGTTGATGCTATATTGGACTGTTTACCTGGTTTTGTTCCATTTGATTATTTACTATCGATTGAACCATGATTATGCATGTTCTTTTGTGATCCATTGATATGGTAATTGATGATTTCTTGATGTAATTTTATAGTGTGTCAATATTTATTAGCTTCGAGGGTAGTTTAGTGGCATTCTAGGCTCAGTGTTGGGCTGGGGTGTTACAATTTTCTTTTATAACAGAGAAGCATTCAACTTCAATACTCAAAATACCCAAAAGAAATACATTGGGTCAAAGCTTCCACATGTTAAAGGACTTGAAAAAGAAAACTTTCGTTATCCAAAATACCAAGCTAACAAATGAGTCATTTTTTTCCCAACAAGAAAGGTAGATCTCTCGTGAAAAGATCAACATTGCAAATTAACGATGTTCACAAGAAACAACAACAGATCAACAGTCAGGAGAACAAATAATAACTTAATAGAACCAACAAAGACCAATGAAAATACATCAACTGCATTGTAAAGACCAATGAAAATACATCAACTCCATTGTAAATACTATAACAGGAATAATCAAATTCAAACTCAAGGAAGAAAATAACTTTTCTAAAGAAACATAACATCAACATCTGTAACTAAGTTACCCGATGTAAACACTTCACCACTATCATACAACAAACGGTGATATAACTTGGCCATGCCTATGGCCACAACCACAATCTCTACCTCTCGACTATCATGACCCATAGCAATCACATAATCAAATCATAAGTAGTCAGAACCAATTCATAACATAAAACATCAATACAACATAACGGGCGTAAATGCGATACTCATCCCATTCCCATCCTCACACACAGGTGTGTCAAAATTTTAAGTTAATTAACCATTATCAAATTTTGGTTTATTTTACAAGTCCTAAAACAAGTTTTAGCAATTTTAGGTTAACTAAGTTATTAATCTATTCACCACGGACCTGAAGCCCGCTCACGATACTAATCAGTAACACCCTGACCCAACACCGAGCACGGAATGCCACTAAACTACTCTTATCATCTATTATACATCAACACCTTTGTGAAATTTCAGCAAGCGAAACAACATTAAAACCCATCCACGGGTCACATTAACACAAGCATAACACTATGACAATCATAAATAAATTAGACCTAGGAGCATAGCAAAATAATAAACCAAGATTAACATAAACCAAGTATCTATGGTTATTCAATACCATCATGTCCTAGATATAAATATTCATGTTATTCTAAAAGTTTCTCATGTCCAATGAATCAAATAATTGGGTGAAGTGCATGATTCCAAGTCGCTAGCCCTTCAAGAGTAAAACGTCATCACTTTGGTCACCTAAAAATAACAATAGAGCAAGAATGAGTCCAAGACTCGGCAAATACATAATAAAGCCATAAACAATAGTTTATTAACCAAAATCAAAGTTATCATCATCATCCATTTAGTTAATGTCATTGTCATTCTCAAACAAACAAGCCATATTCCATATAGGTAAAGTTGCACAATTTAACAATTTACTTAGATATGCGAATGCACCAACATGCTCATGCTCATGTGCATCTCATCGGTGATCTGGGTATAGCGGAGTGTTCACCGTCGATGACACACTCTATTCTTCACTCCCGTGAAGTCCCCACCAAAGTAGGATTTTATCTAGAGCTCTCCGGACTAGTCATGTATCTTTCTCACCGACCTCACCGGAATAGTTACATAAATTTCTCACCGACCTGGCTCATGCAACCCATGTCATGATGAATGTAAATGATGCGATATCTTTATTTATTCATCAACATAGTCCATCTCATTAACTCAATATCTACTCATTATCTCATTATCATAATCTCATTCACTCAAGGTCATCAATATCATGTATAAGAATAAGCTGAACGAAAGCATAATAAATAGCATGATAAGTTGTTCACCACTCTACCATATACTTGCCTTCCGCGCTGTGACGAGTTAGGAGGCAACGATGGAATTTCTCCACTCTCTGCCCCACCGCCTACACAAATATTTATTCGAAATAAGAATAATAAGTTATGACGTGGGTACAAGCGTTTTACCATAACCCTCTATCTAATCAACATAACCAAAAACTCAAAATGACGAATTAACTAATCAGCCAATATCGGCCATTCTGATCAGCAGTACGAGAAAAATCGTAATTAAATATCTATAACTCCGAATGACTTGAAACCAGTGCTCAAATACTTTTAACGTAACAGGCTATGAAACTCTGGTTGGTGGAATCCTTTGATTCGGCCAAAACAGTGGCCTAAACAACAGTTGAAAACACTAACAGATATCTGCCCAGATTTCAGAACAGCAGTAAAGAACATGGCATAACTTTCCCTCTACAGATCCAGTTGATATGATCTTTATCAACTCGGAAATATAATTTCAAGGGCTACAAAAACCTAGTTGGGTGGAAGTTCTGAATCTGACTCTAACTAGATCAAAACCGAGGGGCAAACCGACAGTTCCAAATTCTCAGGCAGACAGGACAGCGCGCGATTAAAAATTCATATCTCCTAAACCATAAGGTGGAATCAAGTGATCTCAGTGCCAAAAGAAAGATAACGACATCAGGAACAAAACTCTAGAAGACGAAAATACCAGATTCGGCCTCTAAGTAAATCATAATGGCCCGACAAGAAAATCTGTCAAATCACGTCAGCTCTCCTGGACAGTCTCGGTAAAACTTCCATATCTCCCAAACCGTAACTCCAAATTAGATGATCTCGGTGCCTAAAGAAATCTAAGATCAAGGGCTACAACTTTCTAAGAGGTGGGAAGATCAGAAAACGTACGGAACTTACCCAAATCTGATGAAGAAAAGCGTTGTACTGCAGGGACGAGGGTGGCGGCCGGTTGGAGAGGGGGAGGAGGGGGTGGCGGCTTGGGGAGGGGAAAAGGGGAAGGGGGAAGGGGTTTTAGGGTTTAGGGGAGAGATACCCCCTTTGGCCAGCCCCTCATGGGCCACCACAGGCTGAGGCCCGAGTCTGGTTCTTGAAAAAACACGAAAACCCCAAGAAAAAAAACGATTCAGATTCTCCCATTAGCTCCTTCTTCTGAAACTTCTTCTAGTACGCCGATTTACTTTTGGGGTATTACAAGCATGAATTACCAATTCATGCCAACCATGTCAAATTTTAATTAAAAGGTTGTAGTCTAATTCTTGGAAGACCTCTCCAAGCGTGTCCATAACCTAGGACGAGGCTATTCGAATAGTTTTATCCCTATAGGGGTGTACCAATGTACCCACACGCCGTAATCGCCTTTTGCCAAGCTATTAAGCACATTTCCTTAGGTATGCCGGCACGACTAAGTCCTACGAGATATTTCCAATATTATGCATTAACTACGAGTCGCCCGTATGGATAGAAACCCATACGTTGTGTCGGAGTCACCGTAAAGCCTCGGTCAACTACCCATCGCGGGTAAAGCCTTGGACAACTACGATAACCCTCGAGGTGGAGAGCCTACCCGGAATCTCCACCACCGCACACCCATCACAATAACACAATTTCTTTTTCACACAACACACACAACCCACCTCCTGCGACTCGGAAATAACACATGCTAAAGTACTCAGTCAAGAGAGGTCACATATCCCTCTCGCGTGGTTAGCACGCAAAAATGCTTGGTTTAGTGTAACAAGATGTTCGGTCCTTGTTGACCCGGGTAAGACATCCACAAACCCAATAACCCACCATCCAACCACTTGCCCAAGTCTAAATCATTTCAATTGCACTTTTTGTTTTCAAAACAAATTATCACAAGGTGCTGAACAAAGAGGAATAACATGATTTGTGTGATCAAGGTTATCGACTAAGTCGATAACCGCCCAATTCTACCGGTAGCTAAGCATTGCTAAGCATGATATCGAAAAGACAATAAAAGAGCATAATTAAATCACCGGGCTCTAATTCACCAGTGATATTAGTAACTTATGTTTGTGGCAGGGGATAACAATTTGAGGGCAACAATGCAATAGGAGTAACTACCTCTAATCGGGAAAATTAATTTGACACAAAAGCATGCATACATATGATTTGTAAACAAGATATTAGACTTGAAAGTAATGGGAAATTTATGATCAAACTGCCTGCCTGGTTGCTGCTGTTCAATATGTTGCTGAGGATCACTTAAGTTATCAATATGCTCTTCGGAACCTAACGAGAAAGCGAAAAAGGAACCGATAAGAACGAAGAAAACACAAAGACTCAACATCAAACTTTCTCCGAATGCTTTGAAATTTTTACAGAAGCAAGAGCATGATTTATAAGGAATTTAGCAATAAGAACCAATTGATTTGGATTCTTAATGCAAAAGATATGAGCAAAACAAAGCTGCTCAGCCTTATAAATCACAAATGCTACTATTCATTGTAACTAAAATCTTCGCAAAAATTTCTGGAGCTATAATGAGGTTAGAAACATTTTTAGATTAAAGTTTAGTTAAAAACATAATTAAAATTTTTTGAATCAACCGAAAAGAAATTAAAATGAAATAGTTATGCATTTTACAAGTTAATTGCATTTTTCAGTTAACAAATAATCCTCCTCGGGAAAGTCCAAAATTAAAACGACGTGGACGAGTATGGGCCAGAGATCTGAAATCCGATGGCCCACGCGCCTGAAACACGTAGCATACAAGACGGCTCACCACTTCACCGTTGGATCCATGTGGATCGAAGCGTTCGGGCGGTCCAAACGTTCACGCGAACTGGAACCGTTGATCTTGGATCCAACGATCCACGTGGATCGAACCGTTCGGACGGTCCGAACGTTTACTCAAATCGGGACCGTTGATCTTGGATCCAACGGTCCACGGATCAAAGCGTTCGAGCGATCCGAACGTTCACGCGATCCTGGGTCGTAGATCTAAAAACATACGGTCCATAGAGAACTACGTTCAAAAGCTCGCGCCCAGTTTTGTCCGAAAAAACGACGGCGAAAGGAGGCTCAACGCCGGCGCGAGCTAAGGCCCAAAATGGATCCGCAATAGTTTTGCGCACACAATGGGACCAAAAATTACGGCTGCGGCGGTCTAGAATGCCGGCAAGCCGGAGTTTACAGAGGTGACAAAAATGGCCGAAAAATGAAAAATGAAAAATGCAAAGAAGCTCTGCTGCAGTCCAAGTATGCTTGTGCCAAGCATCTTGTAACACCCTGACCCAAAATCGGCTCAATGCCCAGCCCACCGTGGGGCGGACCCGCCCACACATAGCACCTCACTTACACTTTCGTCCTCGCTTCGTGTAAAAGGGTTAACCCGGAGGTGCTACGTTTGGATCCAACATGCATTATATACTACTACAACTCACTTGAGATAAGCAATGTGGGACTAATCCCACCACACAACTACTCATGGGCCACATGGGCCACACTACAAGCAGGCCGGGGTATTACACATCTAAGGACTAATGTGGGGCTACCTGAGCACGGGAGAGGCACATAGAAGGTTGGAGCTGCTCCGGTGCTGAGGAAGAAGAAATGGGATGAACTTCGGCCGAAACAGAGAAAATCCAAATTCAGCCAAGCCCTGATAAAGATAAGTGAAATTAAGTGAGGGTTAAGCTTGAGTGAATAAAGAGGTAGCAGAGTGAGAAAGAAATGGAGAGCGAGAGCCACTGAGGTATCGCCTTCACCGTGAGCTTGAAGCTTGGCAATGGCAGCCGAAATGTTTTCGGGTGATTCAAGCTCAAACAAGCACTGAGGTGCTAGCTAGAGTTCTTGAAAATGCAAAAGGAAGCCAAAGGGAAGCAATAGAGCTTAAATAGGCGAGAAGGCGAGAGGGCAGCGGCAATAAACCCTCTCGGATCAAACACGCCATGGGAGCACTTGAGAGCGACGGGAGCAGTTGAGCTATGGACGTTTGAGGGTGGTGCACGACGGGCATTTAATGCGAGCAGAGAGAGCCGTTTCAAGGTGACCACCGAGGTGACCCAACGCTGCTCCAGTTCTGGGCACGCTATGGCTTTGACTCAACCGCACGCTTGCTCAGACGCGAGGAAGGAGACGACGCGGCCACCGTTGGATTTAAATCGAACGGTTCAAATGAGAAGGGACGATTGGAACGGTTTGAACGTTCACTCGATCTAGGCCGTCGATCTGGATCCTACGGCTCACACTGCGCGAGACATTCGAACGGTCCGAATGTTCACGCGAATCTGAGCCATCGATTTAGAATCCTACGGTACACATGGATCGACGCGTTCGGATGGTCCGAACGTTCACGCGAACGTGGGCCGTTTGATGCCGATCCAACGACCCACAATACTCGCGCTCGATCGACCATGGTGATGTAGTTAGTTGATTGAACCAAGTCACTTGGCTCGAGCCCGAGTCTGACTCGCGCCCAAGGAACAGTGAAAACCAGCTAGAGTTTGAATTAAATCGCTGATTTTAGAGGATTTGCTTAAGGTAGCAAACCAGCTCCAAAAATTATGAAATTTTAACTGGAGGTTTCTGACTTAAGGATTAACCTCACATAAAATTTCTAGAGATTTTCATGCACTACATTCTTCTCCAGAAATTCTAGAAGGTTGGAGTTAGGGTTTGACCAAGCTTTAACTTGGTTTGACTTGCCTCCAAAATTATCAAATAATTTCTAAAAATCATGAAATAATTCAGAGGTGTTACCAAGCCTTCCTAGAACTCAGAGAAAATATTCACAGAGGTTTGGCACAAGATATTTGCCAAGGAGGTTTTTGATTGAAGTAAAATGAGGATTTTGATTTTTTACATTTCCATAATTCCATTACAAGAATTACAGAAATGTTCAAGGACTTTAAGATGCAAGAAAAGTTTTAATTTCTTCTAATTTTCTTACATTTGAAACCAGAACTTAGAATTGGGATGTTACAACCAACATGCTCTCTCTGGTGGCCCCGAGCCTGTTCCCTATGGTTATGTCATCTCTATTCCGAGCTCTTTGCTCCTCTACTTCTATACGCATACGCTTCTATTTGTCTGGATGTATGCATGTATATATACACATGTAATATGTCATACGTGTTCGATATCCTCTTATCCCGTGTCGGTCACTCCTCTTCTTCGGCATTGGCCAACTCAACGTTGTGGCTTCCACAAATAACTTTTATTTTTATTCAAAATAATTGAGTGCAATGGCAGGACAAATTTCAAAATATCTTTTATTTTTAGTTACTTTTTATTTGAGTCTGTATACAAATTGTATTACTAATTTTATTTTATTTATTTTGAATTTTAGTTTGTTTAGGGACTTTACTTCGAATTTATATAGAAATCTGTCGACGTCTAGGACTCTCGTCACAGAACGGACAAACAAGAATATAAAGGAAAAATAGAAATTACTATCTATTCACCGTTGGACTCGAAAATGGTAATGTATATTGCAAAGAGTATGCTCGATTATATGGAAAAGATGTGAATACCGTGGATTAGGGCTTGGATGTCAATCTATGTTACAAGGGCACATAGGCCGGGCTATTTATAGTTTTACAAGTATCGACAGTTGGTTGCAGTGCTGCCTCTTCACACCAATGGCTGCATCTCTTCACGCCAATCGTTGCGTCCCTTCGTGATGATTGTTATAGCCTATATCTTCACGTGCAACTATTATTAATCACATATGGGTAACCACCTTCTAGGACCTCCCTGCAAGGGAGAGGTCCTAGAGAGGTTTTGGAGGAGGTCCTGGAGGAACCCATAGAGGAGGTCCAACTGTTCCTCCGGAAGGAGTTAGGAATGGTCAAAGAAAAGACTTTTAGGCCCATGTTTTGAATGTTTAATTGACATTAGGCCCAGAAAGCTGACTTGGGCCCAGTAAAACAGTGCTTATTAATAAGCGAATAAAGATATACTTGGATAATTGACTAGTCAATAATCCTCATCAGCTAGTCCCTCAACTTCAAGTGAAAATAACTTACTTGAAGAGGTTTTTGACCAGAACTAGACATGGTTAAGAAGATAGTTTTACTTGAGTTGCAAATAACTATTTCCCTTAAGAAACAGGAGCGTCGGCCGTATATATTTATGAAAGCAATTCCCAAAGGGACGATCATGCTTTATTCTTTAGCGATTTATTAGGAACAAACTCTAATCAAATCTTATCTGTTGAACTTCATTCTGATTATTTAATTCTACCGCATATTATTGGTTTATAAGTAACCGTCTGGAAGAGTGGTACCTAAGAGAAATTCCTTCATAAACCTTCTATCTTTCCTGCCTCCACTTTGTCGTAGAACACTTATTGTCAAACTCCTTTAGTTTGAGTAGATGGTGTATCATAATAGTAGAGATCATGAAAAAGCAGATTTTATAGAATAAATTTGACTTTTGAACACCTTGATGTTATAATCTCTGAATTTTATGCATCCAATGTGTTCAAGAAGTCAATTCGATCATGAAATCTTCAAGAAATTAGTGGAAGGAAAATCCGATGATCGGTGATCTTCTCTTGAAACGTATATCAAGGTAACTTCTATGTTAATGGATATGGGATGAAGATAACTTTTGAAAAAAGAAACAAACTTTCCAACTACTTTTCTTACACATATGTGGCCTTGCGAAACAACCTCCTTGACCGAATGTGAGTTGTTGTGTCATCGTTAATCGAGGTAATGGGTTTTAAATGCACCAAGGGTATATATACAAATCTTTTACCTCTCCTTAGGCACGTTTTACCCGATTGCTTTTAACTTTTCACCGAGTACCTTTAGTCCTCCACGAACCTTGAAGAGAAGGATCCTTGATCCGCCATTGAGCCAAGCAATGGCGGGATGGAAATCATCAATCTTGACAAGCAGAGGAGCTCAAAGGATGGAGCAAGGCGAGCATCTACCGGAGAAGGTTCTCATCAGTGGCGTGCACTAGGGAGGGTGATTGAACCAAACCCTTGGTGGTTTCACGGTACTTTTCGTGCCTTACCGTGGGTTGGCCTCTGTTTGTAATACATTTGAAATCGAATCGGTAAATCACAGATTTAGCCGAGAGGAGAAAAGGGAATAAGAGGAATAGTAAAACATGAAACGACGTGGGGTCATCGATATTTTTCACACTGGCACGGGCGCGGCCAGAGAGGCCTCCTTGTGGTCGGCCAAGAGGCGGTGCCCAACCCCAAAACCCTAGTGTAACACCGACCCAAATTCGGCTCAATGCCCATTGCCAGCAGTGGGCGGACCCGCCACACATAGCACCTCACTTACACTTTCGTCCTCGCCGTGTAAAAGGGTTAACGGAGGTGCTACGTTTGGATCAACAGCATTATATACCACTACAACTCACTTGAGACAAGCAATGTGGGACTAATCCCACCACACAACTCCTCATGGGCCACATGGGCCACACTCTGGCGGCCGGGTATTACATTCACCCCTTAAGTGGCGCCCTCGGCGACATACCGCATCGCTGCAAATGCCCGAACCACCCCTCGGTACACGTCCGTCGTCCCAAAGGTCAGCACATATGCCATGCCATGTGTCCACTCCCATATGCCCATGCGCCATCGCCATATGCGCGCCCATCCCAGCGCGCGTCAAATGAGTTGATGCTCGATACCATCCATAACACCGACCCAAATTCGGCTCAATGCCCACCCACTGTGGGCGGACCGCTACACATAGCACCTCACTTACA
The DNA here is from genome assembly GCA_036346395.1 of Hsuehochloa calcarea. NCBI lineage: Eukaryota > Viridiplantae > Streptophyta > Magnoliopsida > Poales > Poaceae > Hsuehochloa > Hsuehochloa calcarea. Next base: position 50,491,289 of record CM070593.1, on the reverse strand, counting down.
CTTTCGTCCTCGCTTCGTGTAAAAGGGTTAACCCGAGGTGCTACGTTTGGATCAACAGCATTATATACCACTACAACTCACTTGAGACAAGCAATGTGGGACTAATCCCACCACACAACTCCTCATGGGCCACATGGGCCACGCTATGAGCAGGCCGGGGTATTACACCTAGTGCCCCACCTCTTTCCACCTTTTCCCCTTTCCTCCCCTAGCAGTGGCGGCTCTCCCCACCCTCCCCCTGCGACAGATTGGTTCGTCAGATTTGGGTAAGTTCCGTACATTTTCTGATCTGTCCACCTGTTAGAAAGTTGTAGCCCTTGATCTTAGCTTTCTTTTGCACCGAGATCATCTGGTTTGGGGTTACGGTTTAGGAGATATGTCCATTTTTGTTCGACTGGTCAGGAGAGCTGACAAGATTTGGCAGTCTGCATGTCTAGTCAGATTGTATTTTTTTAAGCCCGAATCTGAAGAGTCACCCAAAACGAAAGTGGAAGCCATTCAAGTAAGCTTTCAGGATTGATAAAGAACATATTTTTTAGAGGTGTGAATCAAAAGTTATTGAATTTTTACCGTCGCTGTTATCTGATTGTCAGACTGAGGGAACAGCAAACTTCATCAGAACATTAGGATTATTAGAAGGCTGAATCAGGAGTCTTACACAACTAGGTTATTGTATCCTGTTTAATAGTCTTTCCTAATTGATAAAGATCATCTCAATTGGATCTGTAGAGTGAAAGTTATGCCATGTTATTTCTTTTTGTCTTTGTATTCGGACGATGTCATCAATGGTTTTCAACGGTTGTTTAAACCACTAGTTTGGCCGAATCAAAGAACCCCACCAACTAGTGTTTCGTAGCCTGTTACATTAAGAGTATTTGAGCACTGTTTTCAAGTCATTCGGAGTTATAGATATTTAATTACGATTTTCCTCGTACTGTTGTCCCGGAAAGCATTATGCTAGACTGCCGGGAAATTTGGGTAGAACCTCTCTTTGAGTCATAGATCTTGAGGAGTTGGATTAAGGGGTGTAAACGGAGTCCAGCATTCATCGTATTTATTGTTACCGCTATGCTTATGTAGGAGGCGAAGTTCGAGTAGAGACACCAATTTTGCTTCCTCGTGTGTAAGTGAAAGAAAGAAAAGCGAGCAAGTGCGCCTATAATGTGGTTGTTAAGTGATTGTTCTATATGATGAATCATGGTAACATATGCTTGTTTCGATGTCTTGATTTATGGTGATATGTATTTGTTCATTATGGCTAGATTATTAAAATTCGATTCTTGTCATTTTATTGTTCATCATGTGCACTCATGAATGCAAGTTGTGGACTTGCGACACCCAGGGAGTGGGTGGTGATTATAAGACCCACCATTCCAAAGTGGGCATTGTGGATCCCGGTTGACTTGTTCTCAAGCGGGCTTTGGATCCCAGCGTGTTGTAGAACGCGGGCATAAGTGAACACCGACGGTGTTCACTCGCTATCTGCGTATGAGCAAAAGAGAAGCGCATGTGCATTCATTCATTCATTCATATGTTGATTTGATTCATGATGTTGATACACTGTTGGATAATGAATGATGTTGTTATGTTTTGTATCATTGCACTTGCTGAGTCTTGGACTCACCCTTGCCGTGTTGTTTTTTTAGGTACATCGGTTGTGGTCGGCATGCATGGGCGGGAGTAGAAATTATCACGGTTGCACACTAGCACTAATAAAGTTGAACAAAACATTTAAGTCATACCTTCAATTTTGAAATGTCTTATGTGAGGCTTACTTCTTTACGTCCTATGTTGTCGTCAACCTACTTTTGAGATTGATAGAGTTTTATGGTTGTTTCTTTCATGAACATGTTTAGTACGCGCGTTTAGATATTTGCTTATTATTGTTGTTATTTGCGCGAATATCCGGATAGTTTGATTTACAAAGGAGACTCTGCCGAAATTTAGAAAGAAATGTCCTAGTTTCATTTGTAGACTTGTTACGGTGGTAGCATTCGAGCTCGAGTTGGGTTGGAGTTATTCTGATTAGTATCGAGCGGGCTTGGTCCGTGGTAGCTAGAAAAGAAAAAAATTAAATTGACACCTTGTGCCTTTGTAGGATGGGAATGGGCAAAGCATTGCATTCACGTTTACATTATATCATATTGATGATTCTTGATACTAATTGAGTATGATTGCCTATTTATCGATTATATGATGGTCCTGTAAGGGAATAATTGTTGTCGAGAGGTAAAGTTTGGTTGTGGTCATGGGCATAGTCAAAGTGTGCCCTTTGTTGGTGGTATGGGATTAGCAATGGTTTCCCTCGAGTAACTTAGTTACCAAGGTTGGAGATGATCTCTTGAGAAGTTTTTGTCTTCCTTGAGTCCGTACACTGTGTTCGGTTGTAGCTTTTCGGTTGATGGACTTTTCTTGGATGGTGGTTACAATGCCGTTGACGGATTCAAGTGGTCTCTATTGGTTCTTTTAAATAAATATTGTTCTTTCGACTATTGAGATACTTTTGGCTATTTGTGAGCGTTGTTGTTACGCAAGGTTGGTTCCTTCATGGGAGTTTTGTCTTCTTGTTGTGAAATCTGGCTCAGTTATTAAGCTTGGCATTTTGGGTAGAAATTTTTTTACAAGTCCTTTAATATGTGAAGTTTGGTCCATGCACTCTCTTTTAGGGTAAATGGAGTTTAATGCTTTTCTTTAGGAAGGAAAGTGTCAAAACCCTTTTGTAACGTTTTGTTGTATTAAGGTAAGAAGTCGTAAGCATGGAAGATAATTGATTTGGTATGAGTACCAAGTTAGGTCAATGGCATGGTACATGATTAATCTTAACTAGTATCTTTGGAAGTGAAATTGATTAAGTTGATGTTGTCGTCTAGTAGTTCTTGATGAATTGTGACCAAGGTATGTTTATACCTACTAGGAACTCGAGATTTATTAAGAAGTGTGAGATATTGATGAACTCGTCGATCATTAAGATTGTGGGATTTGATAAATTTCTTAGATAATTTGGAGTATTGGGTTTCAATGGATTAATATAACCATTGGTGATGGTTCTGATAAGGAGGTGTTTGAGCGTTGTATTAGAGGACATTAATGCGAGAGAATATTGTAAATTGGCTATTTGATGATTATATATGGTTGCTAGACTTACATATTCTTTAGTATGATTAATTGTTGGAATTGTGTACAAGAGGTGGAAGGGATTGAATATCGGTGAAACTTCGAAGTTATGGGAGGAGTTTTAGATAGTTCGTCTACATAGATGACGCGATGTATTTGGTTGTTGTGTTGGTGAGACATTTGATCGATGCAATATTTTGATTCTTAAAATTCTAGTGTGATTCGGTGAAATCTAAACATGAAGAGGAAGGGTTGAATATGTGGTTGTAAGTATTCATGTGATTAGCAAAGAAAGGGTGGTAGCAATTAAACTTTATAATGAAGCGATCGGTAACAACGATAGTTGGGATGTAATTGTTGTGTGTTAACATTTGGTGTGGGGCATCACTAAGAGTTGAGCGGATGTGATTAAATAAGTGGCTTATGCCTACATAATTGTGGAATCATCCGATAATAGCATGTTCTTGATGAAAGGGTGTTGGTAAAACCTTTTAATTTGTGTAGTGGATACCTTCTAAAACAAAGTAGTTGTGATAGTAAGGTTGTATGGTTTCGGTATACTCTCATTTTGAAGATGGGATGGTAAAGTAGTATGTAACAATTTGGTGAACTTTTAGGGCTTTATAATGGAAGAGTTGATGATAAGGAATCATGTTGAGAGTGTGTTAGTCTTAATGTTAGTAAGAATATCATGTAAGGGTTATGACTTGTGGGTGTGGTGGCGATTCTTTTAGAAAGGATGCAAGTTGATCGCCTTTTGTAATATCGATTAAATGCAAGTTTGGAGTTTTGCACTCATGGCCTTTGGTAGTTCTGAATTATGTGGTAAACTGAAATTTGTTGGGCAAGCGACATGTCGGAAAGTTCTATTTGGTCCTTGCGTAATTCATGAGGTTTGATCTTAAAGGCTCTTTTGGTTGAGGTGGCAATGTGATTTGTAATCAAAGAAATTATGTCCTTGATTAAAAGAAACAAGTGTAGTAGAAGTATTTGAGATTGGAGTTAAGTTTGGTAACTTGCAACTTATTTAAGTCGTTTAACTTTTCTTTCATTGCCGTTTAAAAGCTTCTTGAGTTTCAATGGCAATGCTTATTTTGTTGGCGGAAATTTGATATCCCCTACGGTGGGACTTATGTCCTTATCTCGTGGTCTCATCTTTTGTTTTACGAGTTCATCGCTATATGACTCTTTCTATTGATCTTCAATTTCTTTGTGAATGGAAAATATTTTTCTAAGTCTTTGGAATCATTATTGTTATTTGCCTTTATTTTTGAGAAAGGAATAATGAATTGTTTTACAAAACCTCATAGAGGTAGAGCAACCGATTGGTGGTAGTCAAGTGAAAGATTTTGTGAGACTCTAGGTGTCAATTTGATTGAGAAGCATTGAGTGATAAGTTGATTTCTTGGAGTAATCCCTGGAGAGGGTTTGACTTAAATAGGAAGTTTTGTCTTTGGAGCTAAACCGATCGTAATATTGTAACTAATAGAACCTATAGTGGTTTGCGGTTAAAGATTATTTGTTCAAGTTGAGTGGAACATTGGAATTGTTGGACGAATGGAAACCTTGGTTAGTTTATTAGAGACAATTGGGTACTTTACCAGGTTGTGTAGGCAAAGTATGAAGGTGTAATTTAATGAGAGTAGGATTAGCGAAGTAATCTAATCGTGATGTCAATTAATCGGATAGTAGGGAGCGTTGAGATGTCGGCAGGTATGCCCTGGCTTTAGTGAATAACCCTCTGGGAGATAGAATTCTTCTAAAATATAAGTTGGTCGAGAAAATATTCACATGTGGACGATAAGGATTGAGTATGTTTGGAATGTGGGAATTTTATTGAAAGAATAGGAGGATTCCTCGATGTCTTTACAAGAAGTTATTGTAGGAGTTCTAGAGGTTGAAATTGGGTTATATTTTTATGCTAGAACCTGGGTTGCCAATGATTATGTGTAACAGATAGTAGAAAGAGCATATTCAAATGGTGGGATGATCATTGATATAACTCATTTGAGAAAGCACATGGGAATGTGTGAGGTGATATCCAAGTAATTCATTATTAAAGGATTGAAGTGACGTGTTTATGTGTAAAGGTCCATTTTGGGAATGCATTTGGAAGTCATCTGCCCAAAATTTCTCCGTTACTAGAGGTGTCGGCTAGAGTATATTTTTTGTGGAAGTCATTAAAAATCTCTCTATAGAGGTGTGAATGGTGAATTCGGGTTGAGCAGAGTGCTGAGGTTGCCAATTTAAGAGAAATGAGTTAGTGTGATATGGATGAAATGGGGTTCCATACTTTGAGAGAAATTCTATTTCTAAAACAAAAAAAATATTTTTTCCTTGAGTAGTGAAACGCTCTCTTGATTCTTGTTTGAACCATGCGGTTATGACGGATGTCTTTCGCAAATGGAGTTTGACCTTATGACTGGCATGCGTGGTTCTTATCAGTTCAGAAAGAATAAAGAAAGTAATCGATTTGGGTATTCGAGTGGTTTCTCTTTCGGCTTGTGAGGTGTTTATTTGTAAATTGCCTACTGGAAAAGTGGAACAGATTTCATGATGAATCTTCGCTTTTGAGTTCGATCCTTTTTGGATAAAGTTGTCATTTTGTGATTGTGATGAGGATCCGCTATTTTCGATTGGGTTCTGGTAATAAAAGAGTTGTTTAAAGCAAGTTCTGTTGTGTGATCCTGGTTAAAGGATGTGCTCATTGTGAAGATGAAAAGGTTGATCGAGAGTCGAAGCCGGCGTCCCATGTGTTATGTGTAGAGTGTCCGGTTTGGTACCACAGGAAGCTTAGCCCAAGATCGTCGGACCGTTCCGATTAAGGCTAGGATTGGGAAGTTAGCCTATCGCCTCGACCTTCCGAGTCCATGCGAGAGTCCACAGCGTGTTTCACGTTTCGATCTTTGAGGAAGTTTTGAAAGACCCGAGCATAAGATTTCATTAGAACCATCGACAATTGAGCAAGACCTCACAGTTGAGTCTCGACCGGTCGTATTTTGGAAAGGTCGAGCGAGTCTTTGAGGCACAAAATGTTGGTATTTGTCAAAGTATTGTGGACACACCAAGCGGAGAGGAAGCCACTTGGGAGTTGGAATCTCGTGTCGTGAGCAATTTCCAGAATTATTTACCACAGGTACGTGATATTATGGTTTTAGTAGCTTCTGCTCTGGCGTGTTAACCTTGGTAGAATTCGGGGTCGAATTCTGTTTAAGGTGGGTAGAATGTTATACACTGGAAATCGAATCGGTAAATCACAGATTTAGCCGAGAGGAGAAAAGGGAATAAGAGGAATAGTAAAACATGAAACGACAGGGGGTCATCTGATATTTTTCGCCAACTTTGGGCTGGGCATGGCCGAGAGGCCTCCTTGTGGCCGGCCAAGAGGGGGGTGCCCACCCCCAAAACCCTAGTGCCCCACCTCTTTCCCCCTTTTCCCCCTTTCCTCCCCCTAGCAGCCGCCGGCTCTCCCCACCCTCCCCCTGCGACAGATTGGTTCGTTAGATTTGGGTAAGTTCCGTACATTTTCTGATCTGTCCACCTGTTAGAAAGTTGTAGCCCTTGATCTTAGCTTTCTTTTGGAACCGAGATCACCTGGTTTGGGGTTACGGTTTAGGAGATATGTCCATTTTTGTTCGACTGGTCAGGAGAGCTGACGAGATTTGGCAGTCTGCATGTCTAGTCAGATTGTATTTTTTTGAGCCCAAATCTGAAGAGTCCCCCAAAACGAAAGTGGAATACATTCTAGTAAGCTTTCAGGATTGATAAAGAACATATTTTTTAGAGGTGTGAATCAAAAGTTATTGAATTTTTACCGTCGCTGTTGTCTGATTGTCAGACTGAGGGAACAGCAAACTTCATCAAAACATTAGGATTATTAAAAGGCTGAATCAGGAGTCTTACCCAACTAGGTAATTGTATCCTGTTTAATAATCTTTCCAAATTGATAAAGATCATCTCAATTGGATCTGTAGAGTGAAAGTTATGCCATGTTATTTACTGCTGTGTTGTATTCTGGACAGATGTCTGTCAATGGTTTTCAACGGTTGTTTAGACCACAAGTTTGGCCGAATCAAAGAACCCCACCAACTAGAGTTTTGTAGCCTGTTACGTTAAGAGTATTTGAGCACTGTTTTCAAGTCATTCGGAGTTATAGATATTTAATTACAATTTTTCTCGTACTGTTGTCCCGGAAAGTATTATGCTAGACTGCCGGGAAATTTGGGTAGAACCTCTCTTTGAGTCATAGATCTTGAGGAGTTGGATTAAGGGGTGTAAACGGAGTCCAGCATTCATCGTATTTATTGTTACCGCTATGCTTGTGTAGGAGGCGGAGTTCCAGAGTAGAGACACCAATTTTGCTTCCTCGTGTGCGTAGTATTGGAAAGAAAGAAAGCGAGCAAATGCGCCTATAATGTGGTTGTTAAGTGATTGTTCTATATGATGAATCATGGTAACATATGCTTGTTTGATGTCTTGATTTATGGTGATATGTATTTGTTCATGATGGCTAGATTATTAAAATCGATTCTTGTCATTTTATTGTTCATCATGTGCACTCATGAATGCAAGTTGTGGACTTGCGACACCCACGGGAGTGGATGGTGATTGTAAGACCCACCATTCCAAAGTGGGCATTGTGGATCCCCGGTTGACTTGTTCTCAAGCGGGCTTTGGATCCCCGCGTGTTGTAGAACGCGGGCATAAGTGAACACCGACGAGTGTTCACTCGCTATCTGCATATGAGCAAAGAAAGCGCATGTGCATTCATTCATTCATTCATATGTTGATTTGATTCATGATGTTGATACACTGTTGGATAATGAATGATGTTGTTATGTTTTGTATCATTGCACTTGCTGAGTCTTGGACTCACCCTTGCCGTGTTGTTTTTTTTAGGTACATCGGTTGTGGTCGGCATGCATGGGCGGGAGTAGAAATTATCACGGTTGCACACTGGCACTAATAAAGTTGAACAAAATATTTAAGTCATACCTTCAATTTTGAAATGTCTTATGTGAGGCTTACTTCTTTACGTCCAATGTTGTAGTCAACCTACTTTTGAGATTGATAGCGTTTTATGGTTGTTTCTTTCATGGACATGTTTAGTACGCGCGTTTGGATATTTGCTTATTATTGTTGTTATTTGTGCGAATATCCGGATAGTTTGATTTACAAAGGAGACTCTGCCGAAATTTAGAAAGAAATGTCCTAGTTCCATTTGTAGACTTGTTACGGTGGTAGCATTCCAGGCTCAGGTTGGGCTGGGGTGTTACATCTGCTTGCCCGAGAGTGATTTCCTAATCGAAGTTCTTAATCATTATGGAATTGAATTGGTTCACCTTGTACCAAATTCAGTTCTGGTACTTAGTGTTTTTGGCCACATGTGTGAGGCGTTTTTAGGGATAGCCCATAGTCTATGTCTGTTTAGGTTTTACTACCAAATCATCGGCAACAAGAAAGGTGTTGGTGCTTTGGGCTCTTCTTATTTCAAATTTCAAGATGCCAGTAAAAGGATGTTCCCCTTCCTGGCTACCAAAGATGCCAACCAGACATAGAGCAAGGAATGGTTTTATTCTAAAGTTCCGAAAGAAAGTAGAATTTCTTACAATCGCAATGCACCACCGGAGTGGTCCACCAAAAACCGAGCTGCTGACAAGGAAATTAAGCTCTTAGAGGATGAGAAGAGAGTGGACCAGGTGATCAGCAACCTGATAGAGGGAGGTCTAACTGGACGAAAGATCGTCCACGACTTCCTCAAGAATAAGATCTCCCCCTTCAGAAGAAAGAAATACTATCTTGCAATTATGACGTCCCTGAAGATGGTAACATCTTATTCAACTTTTTACTCAAACTGAATTTTCATAGTTAAAGTTAAGTAATTTTCCCTTATACTGCAACTCTTTCAAACGATGAGATCCTAGCTAGGACCTCAGTCCTGTTGAAGGATCGGGTTCCAGAAAAGGAACCGATTGATATAAAGGAGTAGCCCCCAAGCTTGATTGGGGGTAACTTTATCACTTAGGAAAGATTGCACAATGGTAAGTATTCATAGAAATCAACTAGACATAAGAAATGAAAGTTCTCATGTCTAGTTTGTGTATTTCTGGACAGACGACATCAAAGAAACGTCCTATCTCCGATGTTGGTGCGAGCCCTTTTCCTTCTTTGGCAAAGAGTGCAAGGATTACTTCTAGACCTCCTGTTGCGTCAAAGAAGACAAAACCCACACCGGCTTCAACTTTAGCTTCTCCAAGACCTCTTGCTTCAGTTCCAACTCCTTCTAAACCTTCTACCCGAGAGGTATTGAAAACAAAAGTTAAGACTTCCATTTTCCGATATGTCTCTAACCCCCGGCCAATATCTTCTATATCAAATTTCTTGGCTGGGGTGGTCCAAGGTGAAGGATCATCAGAAGAGTCCGAAGAGGAGGTCTCTCTTCAGAGGGTTCCAAGGCCAAGGACCTCCCTGGCCTTAGTTCCCTCCTCATCAGAGCAAAGGAGAGAACCTATTTTCACTGTAAATGAGGATTTTAAGTCGCTCTTTAACGAAAGTAGCTTCGAGATCGAGTAAGTTCTTTGATAATAACTTCATAATTTTGGTTTTAAAGTGATTAATCCTCTCTTTTCTCTTTAGCCTTGATTTGCCTTCAGACACGAAAAGGGGACAATTGACGGCTCAGGAGCAAATGTCGCCACCAATTGTATTGGTTAGAGAGGAACTCCTGGCAGAAGAAATTCCGCTGATGGAAGTACCTCCTAGGATCACTGAGGAAGTGGTCCAGGAGATTCTGACAACGACTACTGGGACATCCGAGGGGATGCCATATGACATGGAGGTCCAAACTAAAAGGACCTCTCAAGAGAATCAAACAAAAGAGGTCGTCCAAGAGACCATCGAATCTCAAGATGAAGAAGATCATACCTTTGTAAACATCTTATCTTAGTAAATTTACTTTGAATTTACCAGCATAGATCTGACTCATATAATGTCTTAGGAGCCGCAAAGTACCAGTAATGATCCAACCAGAGAGTTTTTCGTCTGGTTCAACTGGATCAGCCTAAAGATGAGATTCCTCTGGAACGTTCACCTCCTAGAACTGAGAAGAAAGACCTCCAGGACCTCATGACATCTGTCCACTGAGAAGAAAGACCTCCAGGACCTCATGACATCTGTCAAAAGGTGCTGGAGAGTCAATATTGACATGGTGGAGGAGATCAAAACTTTTGCAGAGGAAAAAAAGAAGTAAGTACAGGAAGTCGTTATTCAATCGTAAGATTCTAATTTAAATAAATAACTTATGCCTTTGTTTACTTCACAGGGAGTGTTTACTGGCAAAAGCTGGACAAGAAAATGCTGAATCTGCACTTCAAGCTCTCAAATTAAAATTATTTGAGGTAGAAAAAACATCCGAGGAGTGTGCGGTGGCCATGGTAGAGAAAACCGAAGAGATCCGCCTCTTGACTCAGAAGAATGAGAAGTTATAAGAGATCCTAGGCATATAATCTAAAGAAAGTCATGATCTCTTTGAACAGAACAAGATGCTCGTTAAGGAGAAGGAAGGTAAAGTGCCTCTCTTTGTTTCTTACCGAGCATTTGATCTATTATATGCAATGCATGAGTTTTATTCTCTTTGTTCGTTCTTTCTCAGAACTAGAAAAGGCAAAAGAGGATCTTCAAAAGACCTCTTCTAACAAAGACCTTCAGATTCAAGACTTGAAGGAAGTGGAAAAATGGAGTCGTACTGTCGTACAATGGCTTTAAAAGAGGGTGGAAACCTTAATGAAGGCTGGCAAGGAGATTACCACAGTTACTGGAAATAGCTTTTCTCATATTTCAGCTTCTCTACGAGAGATCACAGAACATCTGAAGGCTCCTGTAACTCGTCCTGTGACCAAGATGACCTTGGACAACCTTAGAAATGATATCTATACTCGTCCCGTTATGAAGAATACCATATATCAATCTTTGACCAGGGCAATGAGTCAGGCTTTAAACCAAGTCTTGTTGAAGATTGATCTCCTTTATGAGGATTCCGTCGATCTCCAGAAGCTTATCCCTGCGCCCAAGTTTAAGACAAAAGAAGCAGGTGTTGCGGCTCAAGCTAGGATCACACCAATTGTGGCATAGATGATCAGGAATATTGAAGCTAGTGCTCCTGCCCTTCCCTCAAATGCTCCTGGCTCAGGCGTACAAACATGACATTGTAATGATATACATCTTTTATTTGTATGGGATAATGAAAAGTTTTGGTGTATGATAATAGTAATTATTTGTCGGAGGTTGACTGACTTGATTTTGTAAATTAAAATTATGTATATTTTGTTATGTGTAGCCCCCGCCTGGAACACTGTGTCCAGCAATAGGAGAAGTGTTGCAGGCGAATATAAGCTTTAAGACCAGGATATCTGTTACAAAATCAATGATCCGGACTAGTGTGTATTTAGGAAAATGAAGTCAGACTGCCGGGCTCTTATACAATGACAATTGGCTTATTGAAGAGGTCTCAAATAGTTGTCATTTCCCAAATGTATATCGATGGTCATTTGATAAGTAAACACACTATGACCCAGGAGCTAAATTAATCGACCGTACGCACTTGTGTAAGTGATAGAAAAGATGGAGACCATGTATGCGAAACGAGCTAAATTTATGATGAAAAAACTAAAAATACTGATAGCAAAATGATAACTGAAATAATATAATATAGAAAAAAAGATACTTATACATAGAATTTACGAAGATGTTCAATGTTCCATGTGTTAGATAAAACACGACCATCCTCCATGGCTAATATAACCGATCCTGGCCTAGTGACAGAGACTACAGTATATGGACCCTCCCATCTAGAGGACAACTTATTCAAGTTGGATTGGTTCTGGATTCATCTCAGGACCAGGTCACCCACATGAAGTGTTCTTGGACGAACTCTTCTATTATAGTAGCATCTCAGCCCTTGCTGATAGGTAGCCAATTTTAATAGTGCTCGATCACGTCTTTCTTCCAGCATATTGATGCCATCTTCACGTAAATCTCCTTGATTTATTTGATCTAGGAGGTCTATGCGTGTGGAACCTAGCTGAATCTTACTAGGTAACGCTGCTTCTGCACCGTAGACTAGTGCGAATGGTCTCTCACTAGTTGCTCAACTGGTGGTAGTGCGTAATGCCCATAGGACAGAGAAAAGCTCTTCCATCCAATTCTTTGAGCATGCCTTAAGGCGATTAAAAACTCTCTTTTTAATACCTTTCATAATCTGACCATTGGCCCTTTCTACTGCTCCATTGCTCTGTGGATGCGCCACGGAAGCAGGGCAGATTTTAGTACCAATTTCGTCACAATAATCTTGAAATACATCACTAACAAATTGGCTCCCATTATCCGTGATAAGACGACTGGGTATTCCAAATCTTGTAATAATGTTTTATATAAAAAAATTCTTTGCTGCTGCAGCCGTTATGCGAATGGCTGGCTTAGCTTCTATCCACTTAGTGAATGTATCAATGGCCACGAACAAGAATTTATACCCATTGGGTGCTTGTGGTAGTGGTCCAACTATATCGATGCTCCAAGTCGAAAAATACTATAACAAGGGAATGGTCTGTAATTGATAAGATGGCTGGTGCACTTGCCTGGCATGGAACTAACACTGCTCACAGATCTTAACAAGGTGCATGGCATCTTGTAGAGCGGTGGGCCAGTAATAGCCTTGCCAAAAAGCTTTGCCAACCAGTGTTCTATAGGATGCATGTGTGCCACGCAAGCCCCCATGGATTTCTTTTAATAATTTTATCCCGAAGTCCTGGGATATGCAACGCATGAGAACACTGTGTGCCCCCTTCCTATACAATGATCCTTCGACCAACTTGTACATGCATGCTCTTCGAATTAACCTATCATTATGTTGAGGATCATTGGGCAATGTCCCTGATGCGAGATAAGTAGTCAATGGTTTCATCCACTTCGCATCTTGCTCGATGATTCTGACCTCTGAGTTGGTCGAACCCGTTTCTATTGAAGGTTTTGTAAGGTATTCGAGAAAGACACCTGTTGGAACAGGCGTTCGTGAGGAACCCAATCTCGATAACTGGTTCGCTAAGGAGTTTTCCTTGCTCAGTATATGTTGGACTTCAAAGTCCCTGAAGTGCTTTTCCAACTTCCACACTTGACCCAGGTATTGAGCCATTATCTCATCAGAACAGTTGTTTTCCTTTGATACCTGGTTTACGACTAATTGTGAATCTCGCTTCGCTAAGAGCCGACGGACACTGAGGGATTTGGCTGCTCAAAGCCCGCTAGAAGTCCTTCATACTCTGCCATGTTGTTAGTAGCAGGGAACAGAAACTGTATGACATACTGAAGTTGATCACCCTATGGTGTTATCAACAAAATCCCAGCCCGAGCCTTTAAGCGCGCTGGAGCGATCAAAACACAGTGTCCAATGGTCATCTAGCCTTGGACTTAATTGAGGTTGGTCCTCAATGTTCATCCATTCAGCCATAAAGTCAGCAAGTACTTGGCTTTTTATGGCCGTTCGGGTAGTGAAATGGAGATCAAACTCTCCAAGTTCTATTGCCCACTTGGCTATACGACCTGTTACTTCTTGATTATGAAGTATATTTTCAAGAGAAAAAGACGAAGGTACTGTGATTTTGTGATATTGAAAATAATGCCTTAGTTTTCTAGAAGTCATTAGAAGATCATAAATTAGTTTTTGGACCACAGGGTATCTCTCCTTCGTTCCGTGTAAGACCTCACTTACCTAGTAGATGGGTCGTTGAGACCCTCCTCTTTCTGCAATAAGCACCGCGCTGACCACGTTTGGCGTTGCTGCCAAGTAAACTAGTAAAGGTTCAACTTCTAAATGCGAAAGCAATCTGAGACGATTTGATAGATAAGCTTTTAAGACTTCAAAGGCTTTGTCAGCTTCTTCGGACCATTGAAACTCCTTATTACTCTTACGGATCACCTTAAAGAAAGGTAAACCACATTCTCCCGATAGAGAAATGAAACGACTAAGAGCCGTCATTCGACCAGTTAAGGCTTGGACCTCCTGCATAGTGGAAGGTGGTCGTAGTTGTTCAATGGCTCGAATTTTCTCAGGAATAACTTCAATCCCATGAGAACAAACAAGAAAATCAAGTAATTTGCCAGAATTAACCCCAAAAGTATACTTTTTGGGATTAAGCTTTATTCCATGTTTATTTACATTCTCAAAGGTCTCTGTGAGATCCTTCAAATGGTCATTCTTAATGCTACTTTTTACAACGAGATCATCTACGTAGGCCTCTAAATTGCGCCCCAGCTGACTGCTGAAGGTTTTCTGCATCAAAAGCTGGTACGTGGCCCCAACGTTTTTTTTAACCCAAACGACATCTTGACATAACAATAGACACCGAAGGGAGTGATGAAGGCAGTCTTTTCTTCATCTTCTTTTGCCATGCTGATCTGATGGTATCCAGAATAAGCATCAAGCAAACTCATCAGTTCGCAACCTGCCGTAGAATCAACTAATTGATCAATGCGAGGCAAAGGGAAGTCATCCTTTGGGCAAACAATATTTAAACTGGTAAAATCAACGCACATGCGCCACTTACCGTTAGATTTCTTGACCAGGACCGGGTTTGCAAGCCATTTGGGGTGATCAACCTCCCGAATGAAGCCAGCTTCAAGTAGCTTATCGAGATCTACTCTGATGGCTTCTTGACAATCCAGAGCGAAACGTCTCAGTCTTTGTTTGATTGGTTTTTTCTCAGGCTGAATGTCTAGCCTGTGCTCTATCACCTCCCTTGGTACTTCGGGCATATCAGATGGCTTCCACGCAAAGGCATCCGAGTTGGCTTGGAGTAAGGTGAGGAGCACGTCTTCCTATTTTTCACTTAGTCTCGTGCCAATCTGGACTGCCTTGGATTGGTTTTGGGGTTGAGTGCTCGACCTTTACCTCCTCATTGGTGAGGAGTTGTCTTGACTTTCGCGAGCTTCCCTGCTTTATCCTCTAAAGTAAGATCTTTTGGAGTTAATTGATCGACAAGTTCCAACGACATACGATCGCATGAAAGAGCGACGACCTGGTCACCTTGCACTACGATCACGCCTTTTGGCCCTGGAATCTTGATCTTCTGGTGGGTGTGGTGTATAGCTGCTATGAACTTAGTTAGAGACGGTCTTCCCAAGATAGCATTATAGGCAGACTCAAAATCAATCACTTCAAAAGTGATTAACTCAGTTCAAAATTAGTGGTCATGAACTTGAAAGTTCTTGGTAAAACTACTTGCCCTATGGGTGTAACAGACATACCTGGCACTATCCCATAGAATGGACTTGTCATTAACTTAATTTTTGAACAAGGAATTTGCATCTCATCTAAGGTATTAATAAATAACAGGTCTAGATAACTACCGCTATATATTAGTATCCTCCCGACTCTGCAATTACTTATGGAAGGAGAAACTACTAATTGTAATTTACAAGAAGTGGACACACCTTTAGGGACGTCCCCCTTTGTGAAGGTCAGGGGGGTCTTTGACCACTTGTGAGACCTCAACGTTGTTGACGTCCCTCCATGCTGCCTTGTACTGCCGCTTGGAGGTGTAGGCATTCAGAACCCCCGTAGATGACGTTGACGTGGTGATCCGTTCTTTGAAACGACATTTCCATGTCCTTGTCACTGCTTTGGACTAATGGTGGTCCGCTGTCTTCTAGTGGGACAGGCATTGGACCTTTTTCATCGTAATAATCCTCCATTTGCTCTACCAAGTACGGCAGTTGCGAAGGTCATGACCAGAAACTTTATGCAATGGGCACCAGAGCTCATTGCTCCTGGACGTACTCGCAGATCGTGGGGCAGTTTGGTCTTTTGAACGACCTCCTTGCCTCCTTTTTGTCCAAGGACCTTTGCTTTTGTCGTAGGGTGGTCGCTGGTCAACTGCTGCGACCTCCCTAGTGGACTGCTTGGACCCCCCTTCTCCTTCTTCTTGGGTTTTCCTCTGCTGCTCGTGGAGCTTTCAGACCTCTTGGATTTCTTTTCTTTGAAATCCTCGAGGCATGGCTGAGGAGGGGTGGTCCCCTTATCCTCCATTCGATTCCATTCCACTGCCTCATTGGCATCGGAATACCGATCTGCCATGTTGAAGAATTCTGACACGGACCTGGGCGGGTTGATGTTGAGGTCTTTTGTGAACCTTTGATATCTCACCGCCTTATCATCACCTCCAGCAGCCTGGATAGCGGTAGTGTCGACTTGGAGGAACTCCGATGGGTTTTGTGTCCTGTCAAAAGTCTTTATACTCCCTGGCTTAAATTTCTCTGGCTAGGTAACGTCCCTTAGTCCAGGGGAAAAGGCTTTGCAACCTGCATAAGGTCCAACACAGTGTCGTGTATTACGACAATTATTATGACCAACAGGAGATCTAGGACATCTATTACGTCCCAAAAAATGGGTGTCATGCTCACCTTGGCCTTGATCGTGACGACCAAGAGCATCATGATTTCGGCTTTGTTTCTGACGTCCAATCGAGGACCCTTCTAGGTGTGAGTCCATTTGGGAAAGCATAGTGGGCGATCGGGCAGAAATGTTCTCCGCCGCATCTTGTAGCTCTTGTGCAATTGCACGCACTACTTGCACTCCTTGCTCTGGAGTCAATCCTTCTGGAGGATGTGCGATGGCGCTTGCTAAGTAGCAAACGCGCTCTGCAGGGGAATCCTCCTACATGGGGGTTGGTAAGGCATTTTGATCTCTTACCATCGTTGTCCGCGGCGGTGGCATATGCATCACCGGTGGCAGCGGCGCCCTCGTTGAGGAGCTAGGGATGTCCCGGTAGTAGAGGTCACGAACCTGCAAGATGTGTGCTTGTGTGGCGGCACGTGTCTCGGCTTATCGGGTCTCTTCCTCTCGTTGGAGGCGTTCTTGTTCTTCCTGCTCCTGGCATTGCCCTGATGCTCCGGGATTATCACGGGGATCGGGTTGATCGTCACCGACGGCGGCGACCTGACGACCGCCGAAACAGGCGGAATGGGTGAACATGCCATTGTCCTCTGAGGAAGAGGATTAGTTGTATTGTAAGGTGAAGAGAATATTCTCCCCAGATGTTCTCTCTAGGCCTTTAGTGTGGAAGCTGCAAGTGAGATCATCATGGAACGATGGGCTCCAGGAATCTTCTGAATTTCCTGCTCCAAGGGAGATAGGCTCAGGATGGTACTCGTCCATAGCGGGACTTGTGGACGATAAAGGCCTTAGTAATGGCCACAGGGAACCATGAGCATTGCCGGATACGAGGACGAAGTTTTCCTCCATATCCTCATCATAGTCGGAGATGTGGATGATGCTTTCTTCTCTCCAAGCAGGCAAGTTGTGAATCATCAGCAAAGCGCAAGACACATTACCAGGATCGAGTCGGCGAGAATGATGACAGTGCACCCCACAGACGGCGCCAGTGTCGACATCTACGACTCTCGTCACAGAACAGACAAATAAGAATATAAAGGAAAAATGGAGATTTCTATCTATTCGTCGATGGACTCGAAAATGGTAATGTATATTGCAAAGAGTATGCTCTAATTATAGGGAAAAGACTGTGAATACACATGGATTAGGGCTTGGATGTCAATCTATGTTACAAGGGCACATAGGCTGGGCTATTTATAGTTTTACAAGCGTCGGCAGTTGGTTGCAGTGGCGCCTCTTCACACCAATGGTTGCGTCTCTTCACGCCAATCGCCGCGTCCCTTCGTGATGACCATTATAGCCGATATCTTCACGTGCAATTGTTATTAATCACATGTGGGTAACCGCCTTCTAGAACCTCCCCTGCAAGGGAGAGGTCCTGGAGAGGTCTTGGAGGAGGTCCTGGAGGAGGTCTTGGAGAGGTCCTGGAGGAACCCGTAGAGGGGTCTAACTGGGCCTCCCGAAGGAGTTGGAAACAGTCAAAGAAAATACTTTTAGGCCCACGTTATGAATGTTTAATTGATCTTAGGCCGAGAAAGCTGACTTGGGCCCAACAAAACCGTGCTTATTAATAAGTGAATAGAAATATGCTTCAATAATAGACTAGTCATCAGTCCTTGTTAAAATCAAATAGCAAATTTGAGAGACCATGTGAGAGGTCCTCCACTCTGAGTGATGAGTATTTGACAAGTGTGTTGATTAGATTGAGAGTTGAGGTTTTCGGTTTGGATCTGTTTAATGTCAGGTCGGAAATCGAACTACCGTGTATGGAGCGGAAGTTCGATTAATCAACTACCGTGTTGGAAATAGGAACTTCCGATTTATCCGGTTTTGCTCTCGGTGAAGGAAATCGGAACTTCCGCTCAAGGGGTAGCGAGTGTCCGATAATACCGACATTGAGTGTTCTCGAGATATTAAATCGAATTAAATATCCGAAAGTCGGTTGTTCAGATATCGAAGTACCGCAGTTGTTGAGCGCGAACTTCCGATATTCCCGACAAATCGCGGATGTTAGAAATCGGAACTTCCATTTGTGGTAATTGCGAACTTCCGATTGTGTCCGTAATCGTGCGAGAAGATTATTTTGTGGATTTTGATTTTGTATGAGTTTGAGTCTTATACAAATATTGATGCTATGATATTGTGCAATGCTATGTGATGTGTTTATGTCTGTGTTGATCGCAGGCATCAAGATGGAGTCGTGGCGAGACACGTGGACGGACTAGGCGCAGGAGGCGTTGAGGTCGAACGGTCGGGATGTGTCAAGACGGCGTGAATCTTGAAGCGGTTGCAGTCGTGCACAACAAGGTGTACGGAGGCTTCGGAAAGGTGCGCAAGGGCGAAGGGTCTTTTCGCAGCGGCAAAAGTGGAGGCGGTTCCGTTCGGTGTAGCGGGCTTAATGGGTTGGAGGCCCATTAGCAAAGGCTATAAATAGGGGAGAACCCTGGAGTTAGGGTTTGACTTTGAGAGTGAAAATTAGGGTTAGCTCTAGCAAAAGGGTTTGTTTTGCTTTTTGAGAGTTTGTTGAGTTGAGAGAGAATGTACTGAAAATCTTGTAATCATTCCTCTGTATTTCCTTTGTAATCTTTTGATTTACATTAATGAATCTCGAGGTTTTGATTACTTGCTTATGCCTTTCTCTATTCTCTTTCTCGTTCATATTGAATGTTTAGGGTTTTGATGTATCTTTCATTCGTCTTATGAAACAGCATGAAACTTGATATCTAGAGTCGTTTTGCTATTACTAATGCATCCTCAAAGTTTCATAAGCTAAGAATCTGAGAATCTCTCTTATTGTGAGTTTTGGTCTTTCTTGCCCTTCTTCAAGAAATCTGTTTTGGCTTGATCTTTAAATCTTTGTTTGCGATTCTTCTCCATGAGGTCAAGATGTTGTTTAGGATGATGTCTGTGAAACTTGACTGAGAAGAGCATTCAAGATTTAGGATTTGATTTTGGGAAAACCCGAGCGATCGTTGTTCTTCGTCGGGACAAGCGGAACTTCCGATTGTCCACTGCGAACTTCCAGATGAACCGGAACTTCCGAGTGCGGAACTACCACGGTAGAATCGAACTTCGATTTCTGAGCGATCTGAAACTTCGTTTTGTTCTCGATTTTGCTTCACTCTTCTTGAGATATCCGAGAGGACTTTGTAGGTCTTATTTAATTACAAAAGGGGAGTTATTAATTTTAAAGCACCATTCACCCCCCCCCCCCTCTGTTGCCATTTCGGTCCTTCAAAATTTTATTTTATTTTTTACCCCAAATTTCAATTTTTTTTGTTTGAATTCGTATACAAATCGAATTGCTATTTTTTCTTTGATTTTTATTCCGAATTATTGTTCTTTAGGGATCTCACTTTGGAATTTGTATCGATATCAAATTGCTAATTTGTTCTGAATTCTAGTTATTTTTTATTGGAATTCCTATACAAATCCAATTGCTAATTTTTGTTTATTTTTATTCTAAATTATATTTTTGTAGGGATTCTATTTAGGAATTTTTATGGAAATCAAATTGCTAATTTTTTTATTCTTAATTGTAGTTATTTTTTGTTTGAATTCGTATACAAATCCTATTGTTATTTTTTGTTTAATTTTTATTCCTAATTATATTTATTTAGGAATTCATATGGAAATCAAATTGCTAATTTTATTTTTTTATTCCTAATTTATGCTATTTTATTGGAATTCGTATACAAATCCAATTGCTATTTTCTGTTTCTGTTTAATTTGTACTCCGAATTATATTATTTAGTTATTGTTATTCTAATTTCATTTATTTTTTATTGTACTGGACATAGACTCTTTCTTTTAATTTTATTTATTTAGTGATTTTACTTAGAAATTCGTACATGTATCAAATTGCTAATATTATTACTTTTAGTATTTTTCCCGAATTTCAATTATTTTTTATTATACTTGGTATGAATTATTTATTTTAAACTTGACCTTTATAATCTGAACTCACCATGATCAACGATGGAGTTCTTTCTCTTTTTTTCTCTGATTAATGTGTAAATTTTTAAATCTTGACAGCGAACGAGTTACTTTTTTTCTTCTATTTTAATAAGATGATGACAACAATGATAGATAGATAGATTAAAGGCAATGTTAACAGTCCTTGAAGTGCTTTCGTTTTTACTCGTTGTGGACCATCAGAGGCACAACATAGAGGAACAATCGGAAATCAATTAGTGCCGACACCTTTGTCAAGTAGTCCTCGTTCCTCATATAGGACAATAATTGGAGTTGAAGCAGGCATCCAAAAAGAATCCGACACATCATTAATGTGGCTATGCGATAGAGACAAGAAGAGGCGACCGATGCTCTAGACTTGGAAAGTGAGGATCAGATAGATATTCTTAGAAATCTACCTTAGCTGCTTTCCTCAAAACACAAGAAAGCCACTTCTTTGGAGTCAACAAGGTGGAATGGAAACATTGTGTGGTACTAGTGAAGTGAAGCCACCCTTTGCAAAGAGCAAGTTGCCAAATAAATCAAATCTAATAAATGGAGATGTATATTCTTTGTGACAGAGATACGTTTGGGCTTCTAAGTTCTAAAGACAAAACCTAAAAAAATAGATAGTACTCGGACATACGATCCGCTAGCGCTGTCTGATTTCGCGCGATGTTACTCAGTTATCCATCTCGCACGCTCCAGAGAGTAGCAAAATCCAACATTACTCCGCCCGATCACACTCGTCGCCCAAGCCTCTGACATCAATAAAATCTCCTATGCAATATCGGTGAACACTGTATGCAACATTTGTAATCACCATGTGCAACAAAATGCACAAAAATAGAAAAATGATGAAAAAAAACATCTTCTTCTCTCTAAAATTGGATTAAACCATGAGTATAGAACTTAGCTAGATTTTAAAAATTGTTCATAAATCACAAACAAAGAAAATTACAATATCGCAATACTGCAACATTTGAAAAAAATAGTTACAACATTTTATGATTGCTTATGCAACATTCAGATACAATGTTTGCAACATTCGGTAAGCAGCAACAATTACAAATGAGAAAAAAAAAACCCACCTCAAAAATCTGTTACTGCAACATCTAAAAAGATATAGTACCAACATTTCGAATCACCTATTGCAACAAAAACCCGCTCTAGCTGCAACATACTCATCGCAACAATTAAAAGATGCAACAAACAATGCAACAAAATCAAAAAAATATCATGCAACACTTTGAGTGAACACGTGCAACAAATCAAGTGAACGCCTGCAACAAATCTAGCTAATACTTGCAACAAATCGTACCTACAAGATGCGCACTGAGAGGCATGTAGGCATTGGCGATGGTCGAGCTCGCCGGAGGAGACAGCTGGCTTAGCGCCCCAAATCTGGCAGGGCTGAAGCCAGGCCGGTGGCTCTCGTCTGGCCCTCCATTTGTCATTCCCTCCAATCTGCACGGATCCGGCGCCCCTGGCTCCTCCAAATGTTGCCTCGACAGAGAGGTGGGGACGCGCCACCGTGGAGAGCTCCCAGCGTCAAGTCACCGACGGACGAATGAAATGTGGTAGTTGATGTAGGTAGAAAAAATATGGAGGGGAGATGTGATGGGAGGAGGTGGTGGTAGTGGAGGTAGGTAGAAAAAGTTGTGGAGGGGAGATGTGCTGGGAGGAAGATGTGGTAGTGGAGATAGGTAGAAAAAAGATATAGAGGAGAAAATGTGCTGGGAGGAGGAGGTTAGCAGACTGCCGAGTTAAACATACGTGTAGTGAGACATCCGATGTTAGTCTTTGTATCAGACGCATGATGCTAACTATTATGTTAAAAAATAGTTTTGCCTTATAATAGTAAGCTTCTCGCGCGTTTTTGCTTGTGAGGGGCCCTTTTTTCAGCTTTCCTCTTATTAACAACGAAAAAGCTTGCTGCTTGCTGCTTTTTCCATCTCCCAGGCCAACAAATCAAAGCTGCCAATGGACAAGTCTAACTATGCTTGGAATTCGAGAAGATCTGAAGCGTTAAATAGCCATGTGACAAAATTTGAGCTGTTTGAGAATTCAGTTGCTCCATCAATCTATGACTATCTCTGGATAAAGGCAGTGGTACTGTTGATACTTGGTGTTGTTTGACAAGAATACGAAAAATGGAGCCGGCCTGTTTGAGAGGGTTATCATTCTTTTCAGATTATTGTCGTTCTTGTCCCAGTTCAGGTTGCATCTACTGTAGGTGCGTCTTTTGGTTTGCAGACATCAACACGACGATGGAGACTGAGTGATCCTTCAGTTGCCAAATCCCAGCTACTAAAAGCTGTCATGTAAAGTTCTTCAAAAAAAAGGCTGTAGTGAGCCGCCCCTCGTCTATGGTGTTTGTCTGCTGTCGGTTGTCGATTTTTTTAAAAATAATCATTTTTATTTTAAAATACAATAATATACTTACAGTTTTTTTTATTTTATAGAAATAATCATCTGTCGCTCCACCGGATCTAGTCGCCCAACATTAGGCGACTTCTCCAAGTCGCCCAATGGTGAAGCGACTTGGATCTAGTCACCTAACTATTGGGCGACTGATCCAAGTCGCTCAACCATCAGGCAATTTGACAACAAGTACAGTCCCGTGTCGCGGAACCATTGGGTCACTACTTGCTAATCGTCTAACAGTTGAGCGACTAGACAGTTGTATAGAAAGGCATACTCACGGTCTCTTTTGCCATTCATCTCAGGACAAAACCGAGAGGAGCTTGAGAGAGAAAAGGAGAGGTAGAGAAGGAGAGGGGAAGAAGGTCGGGAGAGGGGAAAAAGTTCGGGAGAGGGGGAGAAGAGGAGGAGAGAACGACGGGGGGAGCATAGGAGCCTGGGAGAGGAGGAGAGGAGCTCGAGAGGTAAGAGAGAAAGAAGAAGGAAGCTCGCTGATGAGGAGAGAATGTCTTCATGTGAAGGTAATAGTCTCATCCATTCTTGTTCTCATTCGAATGTAGGTGACATATCACTACTTATTGGTTTAGCACATATTTCATGAATGTATTATGACAAATGGGTAGTTGAAATGTTCAAAATATTTACAGTGAGAAATCAGTCATGTCAGAGCCCACAAAATTAAAAGTGCATTATGGTGTTGGTACGATTCGTGAAGGTCCATACGGTGTTGACCTTAGTGGTTTCCAAAGAAGTCGGTATGGTACACCCGGATGCGGAGAATGCTCAAATTGGAAATGTCCTGCACTAGCTCACAGCGATGAAAGCTAAGAAGCAAGGCGAGGAGTACAACATAGAACTGGGCCGCAAGGGCAAATGGCCATGGTCCACGTAGTAGTTCAACCATCTTCGTCCATATGTCCCATGTATTTCTAATTCTCTAAAGGTATGCGTGTATCGTCCTTGGTTCGTTAGCATGTGTAACATGTAACCCCCTTGTCGGATTAACCGTCGTGTTGTTATCATTGCGCCACCGTGTATGAATTCCCTAGCGCATCGCAATATCACTTACCTTCGTACTTACGAATCATTGCTACCTCTATCGTCCTCACAAAATTCTTCAGAAATTTACCGCACTACAACAACATACAACGATCACAAAATGTTATTGTGAGTCTAACAAATTTTGTACCCTTGAGATTCTACAAAAATCACAAACGGACCAACCAACCTTCTCACCACCCTTTTATTTCCAAAAAATAAATAACCTACAAACAAGATTTGCTAAATGTAATACCTATAAAAATTTACATTTATTCCCACACAATTATTGCCAGTGGATTAAAAAAATGTTATTATTTAAAATTGTCCAACAGTCGAGCAACAAGTGGAGTATTCGCCCAACCATTGAGCGACGATCAGAAGTCACTCAACCACCGGGCGACTACTCCACGTGTAGCTCGACGGTTGGGCGACTTGGACCAGTCGACTGATGGTTAAGCAACTAGGTCCAAGTCGCCCAATGGGGGAGCGATAGAGTATTATTTCTGAAAATAATAAAAAAGTATATTACTGTATTTCGGAATAAAATAGTGATTATTTTTTTTAAAAAATCGTCAGGTGTCACTGGTTCCGGTGAAGACACTGGTAAATGATGAGAAGGAGAAGCCTTAACTTTACAAGGAGTAATTAAAAGAGGTCAAATGAAGATTAATTTTCTTCCAAATTAACAGCTTTAAAACAGCTCCTATGTTGGAAAACCAAATTTAACAGCAAAAAAGAGTAGTAATCATATCATAAGCTTTAGTGTAGCACCCCGCGTATTAGCAAAACTACATGGAACGTCATTGCAAAAAAGCACAGGATAAAAAAAAGTGTAAATGTAATAGTTTGGCCAAGACTTTAAAAAATATTGCATTAATTTGAAAGACAGCGGAAGAGTAAATAACATGGAATTTATTTGAAAATGTATAAAACAACACGGTGTTGGAAATATAGTGCTCCCATAACCCAATGCCACATGCAACAACTATGCTAACCTATCTCCTGGAACAAAAGGAAAGCAAGGGTGAAATATAAAATATCTCAGCAAGTCACACCCCAACACCCCAACAGTAAAAGCAACAATTGAAATAAGATAAATCAAGGGTTACAGGTAGCCACAAGGTAATTGTGGTCTACGGACATGATAATCAAAGGCAATGATAATGATCATGTGAAAAAGGGTAATTTACACGATAATGATATTTGATGGAATCATGGTAACTTTGTAAATGTAAAGTGCGGCAACGACTTGTAAAAATGTCACATATTGGGAATACGTAAACGACAGCCATCCTATATTCCCACAAGCGTGACATCCCAACAACGAGAATGTACGGCCTTACCCATATGTTATTGGGTGGCATATGGTATTTACGCATATGTGATGGAACAATCCAAAGGAAAATGTGGATTTTTAAAGAGTAAAACAAATTTGGCAATTTATGATAAATCACATATATAGTATGTGATACGGAATAGGCTGGCACCCGCCTGCCTATATCCCTTAAAACTGGGTGTTATTCAACCAAACAATGGAAATGTACGGCACTCGTACGTTGTTGGATGGACCTGTGGAAGTTGTTATTTCCCATATAGGTGAGGAAACAAATACATAATGGAATGATAATAAAATGTGGAATAGAGATTTGATGATAGTCCAATAAGACATGATAATAATTAATTGGTAATTTGGTGTTAATAAATCGATAAGAATAATGATGGAAAGGAAACACAATATCAGATATATGAGAATTGACAAAGAAATAGTATAAGGTAATCTTGGCAATTTAGTATTTCGGGTTCGATAACGGAGTGATATAGAGATGCAATAAGATATGGTAAAAGTAAATTGATATTAGAAAGTGATATATGAAACATTTGGCACTAATCCAAATATATTTGGTACACTACCCAATCGTGTACTCCAAGCACATTTCTTCCATGGAATTAATCACAAACCAAATATATGAATTAAAAAAAATACCCTCACGTTAATTATCAATCAAAAGGTTAAGTGGTGATCCACTATATAACATCACGCTTATTGACATATCTAGTTATTCATTCATATTAGCAAACAACACCCGGCACTAGGAAATCCAAGTGGTAATTCATCCGAATGATAAATAATGCGACAGTCATTAACAGTCATCATATCAAGTAAACCAAATTAATTGACTAGACACAAAAGACAATATGTTCATCTAGAGTGACGGATTATAATTTGATAGTTGTTAACATGAGACAAGTTAACATGAATTAATGCCAAGGATAGTTACTCGATAGAAAGGTCGAATGCGGGAACTAAGGAACGAGAGGTGAGGAGGTGTGAAGTGATATTGAGAGAGAGACTTGCCTGCTAGTGGTTCGATCGGCATCGCGGCCATCGGAAAGATTTGCAATGCGCAAGTAGTCCGAACGAATGTCCAACATATCCAGTGATCACAATAATTAAGATGAGGTAGTGCGGCGGCTCTACCTACCGGTTGAAAAAAAAAATTGAGAGGGTAGCGATAATTCCGGTTACCGACGGTAACCAAAAATTTCTGTCAATTTTTTTTTTAAAAAAAACTTAATTTTTTTGGATATTATTTTTTTTAAAAAAAAAATCGAACAAAATTCAAGTAAATTAAAATTATTTTGAATAAATTTTTTCAAAATCAAAATTTTCAGAGCTAGTTTGAATTTCACCGACACCGGCGATATTTTTTTCACTGCGTACATCACGGAGACCACGCGACGGCTTGGCCGGACTGCATGCAACGCGGCAGCCACGACGACTCCACCTGACGGCACACCCAACGCGTGGGGAAGGAATGGCGATGGAAGAAGTTGGCAGGTGATGGCCGAGGGCAGGCGATGCAAGACGGCAGCGGCCACGGACGAGGCAACCAGGAGCTTGGTTGAAGACGGCGGCTGTGCACAGGGCATGAAAACCTTTACGTGCTCCTGTCCCTGTAGTCCTATAGCTACAGTAAATGGTCCATAAAAGATATGTTGGCCCAGGCCAACCAAACGAGAGAAAATCCCTTCCCTTTTCTATTTCTTATTGAATTAAGATAATATGCAGAGATAATTGATGGTTTATGGTAGGAAGATAATTAGAGAAGCAAAATATGGGAGATAAATAGAAAAGAACCATTGGTATTATTTAATAAATACAAATAGCTATGTGTTACATTTACTCTTTCTGAGAGGCCTTCAAAAGTGAGGTTTCAAGATGTGGAACATATAATATTCGAGCCACAGAACCCGTGTGCTCATTTCCTACATCCCATGCTATCTGGACTACGTATAAAAAAAAGTTTAGTATACAACATACATGGCCATGGGAAGACCAGGGACACAAATAATGCTAATGCTAGCTCCCTAAACATTGACAAAAACTAGCGACTGAGGTAGACGTCGAGGAAGGCCTTGAGCACCAACGGACAAGCCAGCAAAAGCGCGACGGCGGGGAAGGCGAGGGCCACGGTTGCAACGCCGACCTTGAGAGCTCCTCCAATGTCATTGTCAGGCAAGTGAAACGGGATCGCCAGACGGCTCAGGCTTGACACAACTGCTACCAGGAGCACGAACATGGCGGCCTTCAGGTACACGCTGTAGTGGTCAGTACCGAGGAACGCGGCGTACAGCCCGGTCATGAGCGTGAATCCAACGGTGGCGACCATACGGAAGACAAAGTCGAGCAATGGCCGGCTCCCGCCTTCTCGGGGCTGGCGTGCCGAGCAGAACTCCACGCCGCAGTACAGGACCAACGCAATGGCCTCCGGGCAGAAAGAAAGCACGACGAAACCGTCCAAGAACTCGACGGACACGACCAGCGCCATCAGCGCCAAAGAGGCAAGCAGGACGTGCCTGAGCCTCTCGACGATTCCGACGAGAACCTTCAGCTTGTCGTCGGGAGAAGCGCCAGCGGCATGGCGCAAACCGTCATCACGATCAGGCAGACCGTGGACGTGGCGTAGCACACGGCGAGGTCCAGCGGCGGGTCACGTTTGCCCTTCTTGTCGGGCGTTTTCAGGTAGCGGAAGGCGATGGTCCCCTGCAGAGCAAAGGCAGCCATTGTACCAATGGTGGCCAGATCAAAGGCACTCTTCATCGCCGTATCGTACTCGCTGCCCTGCGTCGGAGCGGGGTTCTCCATCCGTGCTCCGGCGCGCACGGCCACGCCATCTAGCAGCAGCACTGGCAAGAGAAGAACCGAGAGCACCGCGTTTCCCCTGCTCGTGATGGCGATCAGGACCGTGTCGGTCGCAATTAGCATCGTGCCGGTGATTGCGACGAGGACAGTGAGATCCCTGTACCTGCCACGGCCTCGCTGCTCATGGTGGTAGGCATAGAATTCGTACATCATCAAGACAACGGCGCATATGAAGGTGACAATCATGCAGAGCCCCTCGGCGACTAGGAGGTTGCTGAGGTGAACTTTCTTGTGGTTTGTGGTCGAGTAGAGCGGTTTCATATCCTTGTAGCCTGACAGAGCCGCCACGATGAACAGGACGACGACCGAAAGGACCGTCTGGTAGAAGGTTTTTATCCGGTCTGACTCGGATTTCGCCAGGTTCAGTGCTGGGTTCTCTGCTGGTGAGCCATTTGCATGCTGTGACGACCCCTTTCCTCTGTCTGAATGTGATTGCTGCAAAGAGCGCGGGCCGGGAACGCACGGAAGGTCAGCACTTGAACAAAGGGG
This sequence comes from Hsuehochloa calcarea, assembly GCA_036346395.1. Taxonomy (NCBI): domain Eukaryota; kingdom Viridiplantae; phylum Streptophyta; class Magnoliopsida; order Poales; family Poaceae; genus Hsuehochloa; species Hsuehochloa calcarea. The sequence goes on along the minus strand of CM070593.1, from coordinate 50,462,619 downwards.
GGAGAATCCCTCAGACCAACTTCAGTAATGGGACTAGAGAATTGAGACGATGGGTCTAAAAAAAGAGAGAGAATGAATTGAGACGATGTGCAGTGCAACAAATCGACAGGCTGATCAAAAAATTAGGATATTCATCATCCTTAGATGCAACAGGAAAATCATGTTCCCCACCAAATTATACACACCAGCGGAAATTGAAAAAACTAGCATAACCTGTGCAATCGCAGAGCTAGCATTACTGAATTTTTGCTATGTACTAGATAATATGCTAAAAATAACCCATGAAACCCTAAGTGCATAACAAAGACAAAACATTTACACATAGAGATTAACAGCATGTCAGTATAAAGAAATTTAAAACCCCGTGAGCATAGCCTAGACTGACATCCCCCAGTGGAACGACAAGAATGGGACTTAAGAGATCAAGGTAATTACCCGCAGCGGCTCTTCCATTTCGACATCCCTGCTCATGTTGCAGGTGGACATCGATGCAGCTCGCCTTCACCCGTCGCTGCCGGTGAGGAGAAGGTGGGGGTGAACTGAACAGAACCGTGTTTAGGAACTGAGCTGGAGCTATTAAGACATGAATTCTTTTTTACCATAGTATTGACCTATTGTGCGGAGACTTTGAAGTCTTCTCTGAAACCAGAAAAGTTCCGTCTCTTCATTCACCAACCAGTGGAAATTGGACTTTTCTTTTGACCTGCTTCACATGGATGTCTTAGTTGCTTGATAGAGGTATTCTGTATTTGAAAATTTGGCCGTTGTTTGTATTTCTCTAAGGAGAAGAGCTGAGAGCAGTTCCCTGGCTACATGGAAAATTGCAATTGCAAATAGTGTAATCCATTTATCACATGTTAAATCTATCTATCTATTATCTTATTAAAGCAGAGTTAAAAGAAGTCATCATGTTCACCCTCAATGGCAAAAAATCCACACGTTCATCGGTGCAAAAAAGAGAAAGATCTAGACCACCGATCGTGGTGGGTAAAGATTATATAGATTATAACAGTCTAGATTTTAAAAAAGAGAGTCATGGGTCATAGCAAATACAATAAAACTGAAATTTGGAACAAAAATTAAAATAAAATCAGGAATTTGATTTCCGTACAAATTCCTAAGTAAAAGAGTCCATGTCAAATACAATAAAACTAACATTTAGAATAAAAAATCAAATTTTGAAATTTGATTTTCATACGAATTCTAAGTAAAATCCCAAATTAATTATAATTCAAAATAAAAAATAAACAAAAAATAGCCATTAGATTTGTATACGGAATTCAACAAAAAAACTAAAAACCAGAATAAAAAATAATATAAAATTCACAATTTGATTTCGATACAAATCCCAAAAATTATAATTTGGAATAAAAATTAAAGAATAATTGGTAATTGGATTTGTATACGAAATCCAATTTAAAAATAACTCAAATTCATAATAAACATAAAATAAAATTAGCAATTTTATTTCAATACAAATTCCAAAGTAAAATCCCTAAATTCAGAGGGTAGCGATAACTCCCTCACCGGCATTTGAAATAAAGAACTGAAAAAAGGAAAATAACAATTGGATTTTTATACGAATTCCAAGAAAAAATAACTGAAATTTAGAATAAAAATAAAATAAAATTTGGAATTTGATTTCCATATGAATTCCAAAGTAAAATCCCTACATAACTAAAATTCAAAATAAATTAATTAAATTTAGCAATTTGATTTGTATACGAACTCCAATAAAAATAATTGAAATATCAAATAAAAATAAAAGTTATAACAAGGATGGCAAGAATGGTGTCGGAGGAGACACAAAAGAAGCAACCATGTTCGCTCTCAAGGTCACGTGTTTCTATTGTTACTTCCTATGGAATAAAAATAAATAAAACTAAAAGTTTTGAATAAAAAATAAAAGTTATAATGAGGATAACATGAATGGTGTCGGACGAGACCACGAAAGAGTGCAATGACATCGATATGTCCTGCACGAAGACATTGGCCCAAGGGGAAGCAAAGAGCCGAGACGGCAGCGACGCAGATAAGGACAATATCGTGCTGCTCACTAGAGCCATTGAAGAGAAAGTCCAGCGTTGAAGGAGCCAATGACCAATATGACAAGTGGTGAGTGCCGACGTTATTTAAGAAGATAGTGTTTAAAGAAGCTCAATGATGGGGAAGCCTTGACAGAGAGGAGATGAAACTTTGCATTGAAGACAAGCTATAGACGATATGGGACCATCGGGTAGCTAGGATCGTGCCATCACATGTGTAATATTCCAAATTTCGTTTAGGGATTATTTTATTCGGGAGAGAGAACTTTTTAAAAAATTCAAAGTTTTCGGGGAACTTTTGGACCCTAGGCCTCCGGCCCAGGCTAATGCAACCCTGGTCGGCCTATGGCCGGCCAAGAGTGGGCCAAGGAGGGGGGAGGCTCACCAGGCCCAAGGCCCATGCGCCCCCACTCCCCTCCTAACCCTAACTGGCCCCCCTTCTCCCCTCTCCCTCCCCATTCCCTCCTTGAGCCGCCACCCCCCCTCCCCAAACCGAAGCCGCCGCCTGCCCCTGGCGACACCTCCTCCCCTTGGTGCCGGCCCCTGGTGATCCCCGGTGCTGCCCTCCAAGGTCTTCCCCGACGCCGCCTCCTCCTGCCCTCTCATCTGACCGGTTTTTCCCCCGTTGTGGCCGGCCATTGAAGGGAGGAAGAAGGAGAAAAGGGGGAGTTCTTCGGGAGGTTGAACACCATCTCCCTACGGGTCTTCAAGGGTAACGACAAGTTGGTTTCATTGTTTGATGTCTACTGGATGAGAAATTGATTAGTAAGATTGAATCGAATTGCTACGGTAGAATTTCTAGAATCTATCCAGAATGTTGTGCGCCCAGTTTCGGCCTCTTAGAGGCCGATATGGAGGTCCTCACCTTCTATAGAATTGTAGCCACGGTTCTTATCTTTCCATTCAAAAGTTACGATAGATTCTTTCCTGCTGTCCTGAGAAACCTGATGAGAATTGTTAGTAAAGTTGTTTAATGAAATATGACTTGTTTAGGATCAGATTCAGATTTGTCACCCAAAACAATTTCTGAAGATAATTTTATCATCTTTCCAGATTGATAAAGAACACTCAAATTGCACTTATAGATTAAAAGTTATGTTATGTTCTTCACTGCTGTTCAGATCGTCTGGATAGATGTCTGTTAGGCATTTTCACCTGCTGTTTAGTCAAATATTTTGGCAGAATTAGGAAATCTTTTCAACTAGAGTTTTGAAGGTTTTCCCGTTAAGTTTCATTGGGCACTGGACTCATATCATTCCGAGTTCCAGATCATTAGATATAAATTTTTACGTGCCGCTGTCCAGAATCGTTTTAGATGGATGAATTGTATATTTTCAGTTCGGGTCTATTCGTTGTATTGGGTAGTCAAGGGATTATTGTAGATCACTGGTAGCATTGTCATATCATGTTGTTCTTATTTCGAGTATATAATTGTGTAGGCGGCGAGGCGGCGAGTGTAGGAGCACCTTCGTTGCCTCCTAACACGTCACATCGCAGAAGGCAAGTACAATATGTTAAGATATATTGATTTCTATTCAATGTTTGTTGATGTGATGTTGATGTTATGATCCATGTTCATACTCCATGATATAAATTCCGTTCTTAATTGATAATCCATGTGGAAGAAAGTTGTGACATTTATTGCATATGTTTCATTCCATTCATGCGTTGTTCAAGTTCCGTCCACGGAAGTGGAACTGTAAAGACCCATCAACTCCAGTATGGGCATGTAGGACCCACCATTCCAATGTAGGTAAATTTCAGACACCCGTATGAAACGTTCTTCATACGGTGATTGGATCCCCAGACTTTGTTGAGTACGGGCTTAGGTGAACACCGACGGGTGTGTCACTTGTTATACCGGTATGAGCATGTGTGCAGTTCATTCCTTTTCATGCATCAATTCATTCCATACATACACATATGTTTCCAGAGTTGAGTTCATAATTCATAATGTGGTTGATATGTTCAGAATTTTGTATGATCAATTGTTTATTATACTTGTTGAGTTTCGACTCATTCTTGTTTTCTTTATTTATTTAGGTGAGCGTTGATGATGGCTTTGTTGGGAGGGAGTAGACCAGCACTTTTCACTCAGTTCACCATAATTTTACCTTCAATAATAAATTCGATTATGTCTTCCATTTGTTAATTCAGGAACTGTAATAAATAAATTTAAGACTGCATGATATTTCTCTCCAGTGTTATGTTTTGTTAATTGTTGCTAGTGGTTTGTTTTATTCACTCTCTGATTATACTCAGATGAATTTAGTCTTTATTCCTGCCATGCTGCTATTAATGTTAGTCTCTTTATGTACTTAGAGGAGTTACAGTTTAAATTCTTCCGCAATGTGGTTGTATGATTGTTATTTAGGTAACATCTTGGCTTCCGAATAGCCAGGGTGTTACAGTTGGTATCAGAGCGGGCTTTAGGTCCGTGGTTAATTTAAACATCTTAAAATTGACACACTATGCACAGTAGGAGGGGATGGATAATTCATTGCTTCTGCTTTTTCATTGATGTGACTCGAATAACGAGCCGTTGCTGAATTGTTTTATGCTATATTGTGGTTAAACTAAGTATTTGGTTTTATTTGGTGTGGTGTTCTTAGATGGCAAGAGGTAGAGGCCGTGGCCGTGGTCGTCCACCGATCTGTGATCGTGGACGCGGTCCGGCTGTGTCTTCGCCTTCGTCTGAGGGTTTGGCTGGTACTGCTACTGAGGAGATTGCCTCAGCTGCTCCTCTGGTCGCAGAGCCTCCGGCCGCGTCAGCAGATCTCATTCAGAATCTCCTGAGGGAGAACCAGCAACTCCGCGAGCAATTGCAGGCGGCATTTCCTGCGGCTGCTGTGCCTCCGGCGAAACCCGTTGCTGCAGCGGTTTGACCCGAGGCTAGGATGAGTCTCCGTGAGTGGATGTCGCTTCGCCTGGACACCTTTGACGGAGCAGGTACTCTGGTTCAAGCTGCAGACTAGTTGAGGTATATGGAGAGACAGTTTGGGGCACTAGAGCTGACTTCCGCGCAGAAGGCGCGATTTGTGGCCTTTCAGCTGAAGGGCCAAGCTGATATCTAGTGGAAAGGGGTTCTATCTGGTAGAACCCCAGTGCAGGGACCAGTTACTTGGGAGGCATTCAAGGAGAAATTCAGGACGAAGTTCTATCCGAACTCCTTCATTGAGAAGGTGGAGCAATCACTACTGACATTTGTCCAAGGGAAGATGTCAGTGTCTGAGTATGAGACTGGGTTTAACAACCTGGTACGCTTTGTACCAGCGGTGGCTAGTGATGACCAGGAGAAGGCCAAGAGGTTCCGTCGGGGCCTCAATCAGGAGTATCGCCAGATTCTGGGGGCGACCGGTTTGCGTGACTTCAGCTCTGTGGCCGAACAGGCCAGGGGGATGGAGCTGGAGAGGGGTCCTTCTTCACAGAGGCAGTCTGCTAGTGGCTCTGTCCCTGCTAGTGGTGCTGGTGGTGGCCAGAAGTGGAGTTTTAGTGAGGGAGGTGGGTCTTCTTAGCGACCTGCTCCCAAGAGGTTTCAGGGAGGTCATCCCTCGCGCCCTGTTCAGCAGTGGCAATCTTCCTCATCGGCACCACGTTCTTCGTCATCTACACCCCAGATGCGTCCTGCTCCAAGACAAGGTATGAAATGCTTCAGGTGTGGTGAGGGGCATCGGGCTTCAGAGTGTTCCTCCAGAGGGGCATGCCGTCAGTGTGGTCGGGATGGCCACAAGTTGTATGTATGCAAACAGAACCCAGCGAGCATCATCAGGTGGGAGTCCGTCCTAGCAGCTTCTTCTCCAGTGTTCATCGGGGTTCAATTCAGACCCTAGCTGTTGTGTCTGCGCCTCAGTTCTCTTCAGGATGGGTTCCTCCTGCAGCTTTTACTCCTACACCTCATGCGGGTTTCTACTGGAACCCCATTCCGTCTGCACCGCCGTTGTTCGTTCCTCCCGCAGCAGTTCCTGGTTATCCTTCGCCGAGTGTTGGTGCATCCTCTGCTCCAGCACCACCGGGAGTCTACGTCATGCCCACCCCTGAGACTATGGGCCGTCCTAACATGGTGACAGGTACTTTACTAGTCGATTCGCATGATGCTTTTGTTCTGTTTGATTCAGGGGCTACTTATTCGTTTGTGTCCCTGGAGTTTGCTAGAAGGGCGAGTTTGAGTTTGCAGCATATTTCTGAGTCTGTGATAGTCAGCTCTCCAGGGGGTCTTATTTCTAGCTCTACAGCATGTCCTGGCTGTTCCATCACTATCGATGATGAGGTTTTCACCGCCAACCTTATGGTAATTCAGTTGTCACCTTTTGATGCTATTCTGGGTATGGACTGGTTATTCCGTTACCGTGCCAAGATCTGTTGCTTCTGGAAGATGGTGACTTTGCAGGCCCCGTTCGGTGAGGAACTGGTATTTCAGGGCAGTGCACCGTCTGACTCATTGTTCGTGTTGGCTAGTCTGTTTCCTAGTCGCGGGGCATCAACCATTGGGTTGCTTTGGAAAGACTGACTCTTCACTGCGTATCGAGGAGGTTCCTGTCGTGAATGAGTTTTATGATGTCTTTCCTGTGGAGCTTCCTAGAATGCCTCCAGTGCGGAAAGTGGAGTTTCGGATTGACCTTATTCCGGGAACTCGTCCTATTTCGATGTATCCATACCATTTGGCACGACCTTTCCAGGAGGAGTTGAAAAAGCAATTGAAAGATCTTCTGTCCAAAGGTATGATTCGACGTAGTGTTTCGCCGTGGGGCGCACCTGTTCTATTTACTAAGAAGAAAGATGGTGGTTGGCGAATGTGTGTGGACTATCAGACTCTTAATCAGGCTACTGTGAAGAATAAATATCCGTTGCCCCGCATTGAGGACCTCTTTGATCAACTGAAGGGAGCTAGAATATTCTCCAAGATTGACCTACGGTCAGGTTATAATCAGATTCGAGTTCAGGAGCAAGATATTGAGAAGACAGCTTTCTCTACGAGGTATGGCCATTATGAGTATAAGGTTATATCTTTTGGGCTAACGAATGCTCCTGTAGTTTTCATGGAAGCCATGAACAGTATGCTGCATTGATACCTTGATGATTTCGTTGTAGTATTCATTGATGATATCCTGATTTATTCCAAGACGGAAGAGGATCATGTCCAGCATCTGAGGTTGGTACTTGAGACTTTAAGAGAGAACCAATTTTATGATAAGCTGAAGAAGTGTGAGTTCTGGATTTCTGAAGTTGGGTTTCTGGGCCATGTAATTAATCAAGGGGGCATTTCAGTTAATCCTAGTAAGATCTCAACAGTGGTAGAATGGAAGAGGCCAACCAATGTGTGGATTTCATGGGGATATGTTCCAGATCTTAAGATGATGTGACAATTGGCAATGGCGTTTACGGTTTGTCGTTTCACGTGTTTTCGACAAAGTTACAGTGCTTATCGGGCGAGGCGGTCCGACCGCCCTGTACCAGCGGTCCGACCGGTCCCAAATCGGTCGGACCGGCCATGTGGGAGGTCGGACCGGCGGTGACCAAAGTGGTCAAAACAAGTCGGGCCAAAAATAGGTGTTGTAGGCAAGTGAGGGATCCCAATGCACTTGGTCTCATGATTTTGGAGTCTCCAAGAAAAGTTCTATTGGTTTAAAGTTTCCGAAGGTTTGATTTTCGGGGTTGAAATTCGGCTAAGTCCCAAGGGGCGGTCCGACCGGCTCACAGGGAGCGGTCCGACCGGCCAAGGGGCGGTCCGACCGGCTCATATGGAGCGGTCAGACCGGTTTCTACTTGAACGTCGGCCAACTTCGTGGCGATGTTGTTTTGTTAGGTCAAAGTCATTGGTTTCATGGCATATGATTTGCATGATGCATGTTTTGACTAACATGGGTCAAGTTGTGAAGAACTCGTTCCCGAATACATGTTTGCTTGTCTGTGGTTGTGCAGGTTGCTTGGTGGTCAACGACGGTCAACGGCGAGGAGGATCGGGACTAGACTTGGAGAGTTGAGGTCCAGAACGATCGACGATGCCGGGTGAGGTTAATGACTCAAGCGTGACACAAGATGGACAAGGGTGACCTATTGGCGAATCCATGGCGCATGGTGAAGCGGTTTAGGTCAAAAGGTTAAAGACGGCGCTTTGGTGGCGCGTGTGTGACCCGCTTGTTAGTGGGCCTTAACGGAGCCCAATTGAGTCAAACCCTAGGAGTTCTAGGCCTCCACTATAAATAGGAGGAGGTGGTGGTCGCACCTCTCTCTCGCCTTTTTATGTTTCAAAACCCTAATTGTCTTTAGGGGAGTTGAGGTGGAGGCTAGGGCTCTTGATGGTTTGTGGTGAATTTCGTGATCTTTGATTGTCCACTGATCCATGATGGCGTGGGTGTAATCCAGCGACGATCATGTTCTTAATCTATGCAAGGTTTGCTTGAGATAAGTCTCTTTACGTTCTTGCTTTCAATTTGGTGATTTTAGGGCTTTCTTTGATCCGCAAGTTTGTGATTGATTCTTTCACGTGGATTAGCTTGCTGTGATATGTGTGAATCTATCTAGCATCATCTTGATCATCAATCTCTCACGAACAAGCTTTAGGATCAAGTTTTCGTTCTTGCCCGGTTTTAGACCTTCTGTTGTTCGATTGGCAATTGTTCGGGATCTCTCCAAGAATTATCATTATATTCGATTGAAATAGGTCCTCAATAGCATAACGAAGGTGTGTGCAAAGTTTCATAAAGATTGGAGTTTAGAATCAAAAGTTTCACCTAATTGCAACTTCGTCATCGGCCGATTTTATCATTGCGATCGGTTCGAGTCGGCCGGTCGACCGCCATCATCACCGGTCCGACCGATTTTGAGCGGTCCGACCGCCAAGACAACGCCGGTCGATCGCCGAAATCGGTCCGACCGGTTGAGTCCAGCCATCGACCGCCTGTCTTTGTGAGTTTGCGCCTTAGTTGATTTTGTTATTTTGCTTAGGGATTAATTGGATTCAATACTAGTCTTCCATTGATCGGTATATTGATCTTCATAGCTTCATCATAGCTATTGGAGTGAAATTGTGTTGAATTCATTATTTGGGAAAAAGTGAGCGTGCTCTATTCACCCCCTCTAGTCGCCTTTTCGGTCCAACAAGTGGTATCGAGCCTGTTAGTTCAATCTTGATCTTAACCGGTCACTGAACTTTGGCGATGGATAAGTTTTCTACTAAACCGCATATCTTCGATGGGCACGACTATGCCTATTGGAAGAATCGTATGCGCGTCTTTCTTGAGAGCGAGTGACAAGCTATTTGGGATGTTGTTAGAGCCCCGCTGGTTATTCCTGAAATTGCTACACCTGCTTCTGCAATTCTTTTGGCTAACAACAATAAGGCTAAGAATATTTTATATGGTGCACTTGGTAGACAAGAATATGATAGAATTTACAATCTTTCTGTAACACCCCAGCCCAACACTGAGCCTAGAATGCCACCACACTACACTTTAAACTAATAAATAATGACACACTATAAAATTACATCAAGGAAACAATGATAATCAAATCAATGGACCACAAACGAACATGTAATTATGGATCAAGCGACAATAAAATAAGCAATGGGAATTATAACCAGGCAAATAATCCAAAGCAGCATCAACCCATGAATCCAAATTAATAAAGCAAATAGTCTAGTCCAAATGATGTCCTAAACTTTATTCAATAACTAACATGTCCATGTGTAAACCAATATTGAATGAATGATTATCATGGCGAATGATCATGTGATGTCCATGTGCTCTACTCGCTCTCACTTACGGCATCCTCGAAGATCACCTAAAAACAACAATAGAGCAAGGGTGAGTCCACGACTCAAAGAATTACATCGATATACAACGATAATAATAAATCAAAGAAGAATCAATAACTTCATTATCATCACATGCACTTCTATTAACATTCTCATTCATTAATCTCAAATATCAATGCAACTCTAATCTATATGTCCACATGCACTTCTTTCGCGTTGTAACACCCCAGCCCAACACTGAGCCTAGAATGCCACCACACTACTCTTTAAACTAATAATTATCGACACACTATAAAATTACATCAAAGAAACAATGATAATCAAATCAAAGGACCACGATTTAACATGTAATTATGGATCAAGCGACAATAAAATAAGCAATGGGAATTATAACCAGGCAAATAATCTAAAGCAGCATCAACCAATGAATCCAAATTAATAAAGCAAATAGTCTAGTCCAAATGATGTCCTAAATTTTATTCAATAACTAACATGTCCATGTGTGAACCAATATTGAATGAATGATTATCATGGCGAATGATCATGTGATGTCCATGTGCTCTACTCGCTCTCAATTACGACATCCTCGAAGATCACCTAAAAACAACAATAGAGCAAGGGTGAGTCCACGACTCAGCAATTACATCGATATACAACGATAATAATAAATCAGCAGCAATCAATAACTTCATTATCATCACATGCACTTTCATTAATAATCTCAGTCATTAATCTCATTTATGAATGCAACTCTATTCTACATGTCCACATGCACTTCTTTCACAGATATGGTATAGCGTGAGTGAATGCTCGCGACAACATTCACTCTCAAGCCCGTTCCTCCTCAAGGATCGGGGACCTCCTCCACTCCCGTGGAGTTGTGATCATCAAGATCACCTTCTCTTATGCAAAGATGCTTATGAATGCAAACATGCAATCTCCATCATAAACATCATATCCAACTTTCCATCATGCTCATCAACAAAGATATAAACATACCAATTCATTGTTTGCAATTAAACCAAATAAAAGCACAACAATAATGGTAATAGAAGATAAAGAAAATGTTGATCGATCATTGATCGCTGTCTACCATGCACTTGCCTTTACTAGTTGCGACGCACAATCTGGCTAGCAGACGGCAACAAGCACGACGCCTCTCCTACATTAAATACACCAACTTCAATACAAATTACAGCAACAATAATAGCAATCAATATACATCGCTCCTACACGTCCCCAAACATACCACGTTACGCGGTATCGAAAAGCTACCCATTGCGGTCCGGTTACTAAAAAGAGCGAACTTTGACTCGAAAGTCCGATCACCACAAACCACCCCATTCTGGATTCTTTATAAAATTATCTACCTTTTCTTAGATTACGAAGACTTCTAATTAAATCATCTAACCCTCCGTATTTAGCCCGGAAAGCCGATCTGTCCGCTTCGGAACAGCAGACTTAATAAATTCATAACTTTTGTTTTACTCAACCAAAATGCGTGTTCTCAGATCCTACAGAATCATTGGACAATTATCTACAACTTTCATGTAGAACAAAAACTCTAATTAAGCTGTTTACTATTTTTAATAACCAATCTACCAAAACAGCGCCGAAAGACGACAACCCTAAAAACAGCGGCCTGTCGAAAAACATAACTCTAATTATACTCGTCCGATTGACATAATAAAATATGCTAAGGAAAGCTATCGACAATATCTACAATTAACTAGTAAACGAGATTTCCAAAATTCGCCATTACGATATCCGAATAAACCGTACAACCGAACAGCAGGCTAACGGATCTATTAATCGACCTCTCTATTAGAAAAATTAAACCTCTCTAATTAATCTCAGTTATAATCTCTAATTACTGCAAGTATTGGTAACCGCAATCAAAAGAACTAATTACCAACCAATCAACCGACGACTCCACGCGCAGCAGTAAATACGGCGCAATTGGCTTCTACCGAAAATCGGCAAAGAAGACACCGTAGGAAATCGGCGGCCCAAAGCAGCAGACTTCGGCTTCATCAGCGCAGCAACAGAGGTCAACTCGGCAGCAGAAAAAGCATCGGTGCAGGTGGCGCCACAGCAGATCAAGAAAGTGTGCGAGCGCCTCTCAAGACAGACGCCGCAGCCACGCTGCAAATCTTCTACGGAATCGGCAGGGCAAACGCAGCGGCAGCGCGGCGCCAGCGGCAACAGAGAACGCAGCCAGAGTCGGCTCACAACAACAAGCGGCGGTGCACCGCACTCAAAGACACAAAGAAATGGCCGCGGGGATAGCAAAGAACAAAGACTTATGGAGCTTACCGCACTTTCTACCGAAAAAAATCAAAGCGGCAAGAAAAGCTTCATAGAGAAAGCAGCAAGAAATACAGCGAAAGACCAAATAGAGCCACGCGGCAGGATCGGTGGGAAAACAAGAGGTCAAGAAGATTGTCAAGGCGGCGGCAAGGCAAAGACGTATCAGGAAAATTGGTGGAGAGAAAAACGCGGCGGTGGAAAAAGTAAAAGAAAAGCTAGGGTTTTCAAGAAAAACCCCAAATCTATTTATATAGCTCTAAAAAATTCAAAATACTATTTTTCACCAATTCTTTTATTTAATTACGCACAAGCCCTTAAGACGCTTTTAATTAATTATTTTATCATTACTATTAAATTAATTACTCCGACTATTAAGACGATATTATCAATATTAATTAAATTTTCGTATTACATTCTACCTCTTAACGGAATTCGACCAATTCTAATCGCCGTCTACTCAAATAAAAACGCATAACCAAATTAAACAACAAAACAACACGCACCGACGTGAACAACTCGGTATTGCTCGCGCATGCGACTCCAACTCCCAAGTCGCTTCTCTCTCGACAAGGCCCACAAAGACCTTGACGATACCGCCTTGTGCTTCAAAGACTCATCTCGTCAATTTTCTAGTACACTCAATCGACAAGTCGAAGGTACGGTCTTACTTGGTGGTCAACGGCTCTAAGAAAACCTTGTAATCCTGATCTCTCAAATACTACCTTGACATCGGGTTATACAAAATGTTGTGTGCCCTGCGCATGGACACGAGACGGTCCTAACGATACACTTTCTTCCAAAAATCTCCACAACTTCCAGAAACAAACTAATGTAACTTGGGCCAAACTTTGTTTTGGAACCAAACCACACAATCTGTACATAACACACGGAACTCCTGTCCTGTCTCCCAATCAACCACTTCACCTTTGCAAGGTGTACCTCCTTTAACCAGGAACGCACAACCAAACTAGTTTCAAACAAACTCTTTCATAAATAGAACCCAACTGAAAACAAAGGATTCTCATCGCAACCACGCGTTACCAACTCCCCATTAGCATAGTCAAATCCAAAATCAGAGATTCATCACAAAAACCTTTCCATTTTCCAAATAGGCCATTTGCAAATAACCACCACGTAAGCCAAAAGAGAAAACATTCGAATGCCAAAATCAATCACTTTTTTTTTTTTCTCAATTTTTCTTTTAGGATTAAACTCTCTCAAATCATAGGATTTCAAATCATCACACTAACTCATTCCTCTTAACTGGTAATCTCAAAGCGAAGCTCAACCTGAGAGCAACAACCGCGCCCATTTAGAGACACTCTACTCACCCATAAAAAGATACTATAGTCCCCTCCTCTACCAAAGAAACTATTTTGACAAATGATTCCCAACACCTCAAATAAAATCTACACCCACAATCACATCACCTCAATCTTTTAGGGATAATCAACTTGAAATTCTCTACACACACACACTGATTTAAAACCAAAGGATTCTATCAATGATCATCATACTATTTGGAATCCACTTTTGTTCTACTACTTCTACACATGATCATTGGGCAACCAAGGTTCTATCATACAACACATGCTCAATTTCAACAGCCAGGACTCCTAAAGTGACTTCTGGTATACTTGATAGAAATCCGCATATTCGCTGTCTAGAATTCCCACAATCCAAACAATATCCTCAATCATTAATATCAACCATCATCACTAATCAATTGACTGCCCAAAACGATTTACCTTACTAATCTTGGACCCTCAATAAACCACACCATTCAATTTCACCTACATAACCTGGCACAGTATACCATCACAATATCCCAACTATTCGATAATTCCAATACTCCACCATCATGAACAAATATTCTTGGATCACTATTCACTATAGGTTCTACTAATTGTAACAATATAATCAGTTTTGTCCCAACGACCAAATTCCTTTTAGATCCAATTCTCTATGAGATTTATATCATGAAATGAATTCATCCTCTAATGTTCCTCAATTAACTTGCAACCCAGGGTCTCACAACATCATATACTTGACCACTATTAACCAGCCCCAATATACACTCTTTAAGGTTTTGTAAAACAAATCGACTACTCCTTTCTCAAAAGAAGAGACAAAATAAAAAGATTTTTTTTTTTTTTTTTTTTTAAAGACCAAATCACATTAATCACTTAAGAACCAATAAAGCTTTCAGACTCGTCACTTGCTCAAACCAATTTCATCTACCAAATAAATCATGAACTCCAAAAGTTCATGAATTCAAAACTCCAAACCTTTCATTTAAACGATATTACGAAAGGCGATCAAATTACTTTTTTTTCTAAAAGAATCATCACCACACGAAGCCACAATCCCTTACAGACAATCTTACTAACATTAGGAATAATACACTCTTAACATGATTCGTTATCGTCAACTCTTCCATTAATAAGCCCCGAAAAGTTCACCAAATTGTTCCGTACTACTTTACCATCACATCTTCAAAATGAGATTATTCCAAAACCATACAACCTCACTACAACAACTACTTTATATTAGAAGGAATCCACTACACAAATTAAAAGGTTTTATCAAAACCCTTTCATCACGGGTATGCTATTGTCTGACTATTCCACAATTGTCTAGGTATAAGCCACCTATTAAATCACACCACCAACTCTTAGTGATGCTCAACACCAAACTTTAACACTCAAAGAATTGCACTCCAACCATTGTTATTATCAACTAGCTTCCTTATGATGTCTAGCTGCTACCTATTTTCATTTGCGAATCACTTGAATATTTACCAACACATATCCAGTTGTTCCTCCTCACATTTAGTTTTCAACAAAATCACCATAAAACTTCAAAAGTCAAAATCTTCTCTCGATCAAAAGTCTCAACAACACTATAGTCAAATTCATCGTGTCATTCTATAAAGAAGAACTATCCAGAACTCCTCCTGTAAATTCTAGATCCACTGGTATTCAATCCATTCAACCTTTTGTACACAATTCCAATAATTAATCATACTAAGGTATATGTAAAGCCATCAACCAAATATGATCACCAAGTGTCTATAGTAAAGATAACACCACAAATAATATCTATTAAGGCAATAACCTAGCATCTCCTCAAGTTTCCCTTTACACACAATTAAATTAATCCATTGGTACCAAATCCAATAAATTCGACAAACTAATCAATGTTAATGTCCAAGCCAGTTCATCAACGTTCCATACTTCTTAATAACTCTTATGACTCCAATTGGGTATGGACATACTCTTAGTCACTACTCAACTCGTAATTACTCTATGACAATATCAAATTAATCAAGTTCAATTCTAAGGGTTTGGGTTAAGACCAATCATGCATCACGCTACAGATCCGACCTGATACTCATACCTTATCAATGAACTTCTATATTTACCACCTCTAGCTTAAACATAACCAGTCAACACAAAAGGATTTTAACTCTTTTCAGAAAAAATAGGCATTAAACTTCAAAGACTAAATAATCCAAAAGAAATACATAAAGCCAAAGTTTTCACATGTTAACGAACTTGCAATAGAAAACTTTCAGTATCCAGAATACCAAGTGAATAAATAAGTCATATTTTCCAATAGGAAGGGCGGAACTCCCACGAAAAGATCAATCTTGCTGTTAACCGATGTTCACACAAAGCAACAATAGATCAACAGTCATGAGAACAAGTAATGGCTTTATGGAACCAAAGGAGACCATTGAAATATCACCCGTTGTATTGTAAACACTATCTCAAGAAAAATTCATCAACCGCAACTATAACTGTAATTGCCCAAAATTCAAGCTCAAGGAAGAGAACAACTTTTATAAAGAAACTCACACACCATACCTATAACTACTGTAATCAAAGTAGCTACCTCTCTATTCCCATACCACGAATGGTGGTGTAACCTGGTAAAACCTAGGGCCACAACCACGATCTCAATCGCCTCGGGAGGGGCCCCACGAACCACGCCGCGCCCCGACTCTCCACGCATCGTGGCCACCACGACCACGCTATCTATCCTCGACATAGCTATCAATCACAATCAACATTATATAATGAGTTCAAAGCTCAAAATAAACTCATACATCAATAAACCACATAACTAAGCGTAAAACGATATTCGTACCTCTCTAACCCATCGTGCACTAGTGTGTCAAATTTTAGGTTAGTTAACCATTAGCAAATTTTAGTTGATTTACTAATACTAAACAAATTTTAACAATTTTAGTTTACCTATGTTGTTAATCTATTCACCACGGACCTAAAGCCCGCTCGATACCAATCAGAACACCCAAACCAACACTGAGCCTAGAATGCCACCACACTACTCTTTAAACTAATAATTATCGACACACTATAAAATTACATCAAAGAAACAATGATAATCAAATCAAAGGACCACAGACGAACATGTAATTATGGATCAAGCGACAATAAAATAAGCAATGGGAATTATAACCGTGCAAATAATCTAAAGCAAAGATCAACCAATGAATCCAAATTAATAAAGCAAATAGTCTAGTCCAAATGATGTCCTAAATTTTATTCAATAACTAACATGTCCATGTGTGAACCAATATTGAATGAATGATTATCATGGCGAATGATCATGTGATGTCCATGTGCTCTACTCGCTCTCAATTACGACATCCTCGAAGATCACCTAAAAACAACAATAGAGCAAGGGTGAGTCCACGACTCAGCAATTACATCGATATACAACGATAATAATAAATCAGCAGCAATCAATAACTTCATTATCATCACATGCACTTTCATTAATAATCTCAGTCATTAATCTCATTTATGAATGCAACTCTATTCTACATGTCCACATGCACTTCTTTCACAGATATCAGATAGCGTGAGTGAATGCTCGCGACAACATTCACTCTCAAGCCCGCTCCTCCTCAAGGATCGGGACCTCCTCCACTCCGTGGAGTTGTGATCATCAAGATCACCTTCTCTTATGCAAAGATGCTTATGAATGCAAACATGCAATCTCCATCATAAACATCATATCCAACTTTCCATCATGCTCATCAACAAAGATATAAACATACCAATTCATTGTTTGCAATTAAACCAAATAAAAGCACAACAATAATGGTAATAGAAGATAAAGAAAACAGTGATCGATCATTGATCGCTGTCTACCATGCACTTGCCTTTACTAGTTGCGACGCACAATCTGGCTAGCAGACGGCAACAAGCACGACGCCTCTCCTACATTAAATACACCAACTTCAATACAAATTACAGCAACAATAATAGCAATCAATATACATCGCTCCTACACGTCCCCAAACATACCACGTTACGCCGGTACCGAAAAGCTACCCATTGCGGTCCGGTTACTAAAAAGAGCGTAACTTTTGACTCGAAAGTCCGATCACCACAAACCACCCCATTCTGGATTCTTTATAAAATTATCTACCTTTTCTTAGATTACGAAGACTTCTAATTAAATCATCTAACCCTCCGTATTTAGCCCGGAAAGCCGATCTGTCCGCTTCGGAACAGCAGACTTAATAAATTCATAACTTTTGTTTTACTCAACCAAAATGCGTGTTCTCAGATCCTACAGAATCATTGGACAATTATCTACAACTTTCATGTAGAACAAAAACTCTAATTAAGCTGTTTACTATTTTTAATAACCAATCTACCAAAACAGCGCCGAAAGACGACAACCCTAAAAACAGCGGCCTGTCGAAAAACATAACTCTAATTATACTCGTCCGATTGACATAATAAAATATGCTAAGGAAAGCTATCGACAATATCTACAATTAACTAGTAAACGAGATTTCCAAAATTCGCCATTACGATATCCGAATAAACCGTACAACCGAACAACAGGCTAACGGATCTATTAATCGACCTCTCTATTAGAAAAATTAAACCTCTCTAATTAATCTCAGTTATAATCTCTAATTACTGCAAGTATTGGTAACCGCAATCAAAAGAACTAATTACCAACCAATCAACCGACGACTCCACGCAGCAGCAGCAAATACTACCGCGAATTGGCTTCTACCGAAAACTGAGCAAAGAAGACACCGTAGGAAATCGGCCGCCCAAAGAAGAGACTCGGCTTCACGGCGCAGCGGCAGAGGTCAACTCGCAGCAGAAAAAGCATCGCAGGTGGCGCACAGCAGATCAACAAGAGTGCGAGGCGCCTCTCTCTACAGACAGCAGCAGCCACGCGGCAAATCTTCTACCGAATCAAGGCAAACGCAGCGGCAAGCGGCGCCAAGAAACAGAGAACGCAGCCGCAGTCGGCTCACAACAATGTAAGCAAGAAGGCAATCGCAGCAAAGACACAAAGCCGGCGGCGAGGATAGCAAAGAACAAGACTTGCGGAGCTAACGAACTTTCTACCAAAAAAAAAATCAAAGCAAGCAAAAGTCATAGAGAAAGCAAAGAGCAACGGAACAAACAGAGCCACGTGCAGGATCGGCCGGGAAACAAGAGGTCAAGAAGATTGTCAAGGCGGCAAAGGCAAAGACGTATCAGGGAAAATTGGTGAGAGAAAAACGGCGGCGGTGGAAAAAGTAAAAAGAAAAGCTAGGGTTTTCAAGAAAAACCCCAAATCTATTTATATAGCTCTAAAAAAATTCCGAAAATACTATTTTTCACCAATTCTTTTTATTTAATTACGCACAAGCCCTTAAGACGTTTTTAATTAATTATTTTACTGTTACTATTAAATTAATTACTCTCCGACTATTAAGACGATATTATCAATATTAATTAAATTTTCAGGGTATTACACGCGTATACCGGTATAGCATGAGTGAATGCTCGCGACAACATTCACTCTCAAGACCGTTCCTCCAAAAGGATCGGGGACCTCCTCCACTCCCGTGGAGTTGTGATCAATCATGATCACCTTCTCTTATGCAAAGATGCTTATGAATGCAAACATGCAAACTCCATCATAAACATCATATCCAACTTTTCATCATGTCCATTAACAATATAAATTCATACCATTCCATTGCTTGCAATTAAACAAAATAAAAGCACAACAATAATGGTAATAGAAGATAAAGAAAACAGAGATCAATCATTGACCGCTGTCTACCATGCACTTGCCTTTACTAGTTGCGACGCACAATTTGGCTAGCAGATGGCAACAAGTACGACGCTTCTCCTACATTAAATACACACATCTCAATACAAGCTACAGCATCATAAGAATAACAATCAATATACATCGCTCCTACACGTCCCCAAATATACCACGTTACACCGGTACCAAAAAGTTACCCATTGCTGTCCGGTTACTAAAAAGGGCGTAACTTTTGACTCGAAAGTCCGATCACCACAAACTACCCCATTCTGGATTCTTTATAAAATTCTCTACAATTTCTTAGATTACGAAGACTTCTAATTAAATCATCTAACCTTCCGTTTCTAGCCCAGAAAGCCGATCTGTCCGCTTCGGAACAGCAGTCTTACTAAATTCATAACTTTTGTTTTACTCAACCAAAATGCGTGTTCTCAGATTCTACAGAACCATTGGACAATTATCTACAACTTTCATGTAGATCAAAAACTCTAATTATGCTATTTGCTATTTTTAATCTACAGTCTACCAAAACAGCGCCGAAAGACGACAACCGTAAAAACAGCGGTCTTCCAAAAAACATAACTCGAATTATACTTGTCCGATTGATATGATTAAATATGCTATAGAAAGATATCGAAATTATCTACAATTAACTAGTAGATGAGATTTCCAAAATCTGCCCTTAAGATATCCGAATAAATCGTACAACATAACAGCAGCTAAACAGATCAATAAATCAGCTTCTCTAATTAATCTTGATGATAAACTCTAATTGCTGCATGTATACTTAGCTACGAGCCAAGAAAAACAAACCACTAGTGCCAACCGAGCCATGCAAATCTTATTAAGGTAATCCTAACAGTGCACCAATAAATAATCAACTACAAATCTCAGCCCTACTAATTAACTACTAGCGCTAGCAGCTAAAACAAGAAAAAAGAACCGAGAACTAACTCCACGCTCGGGTGTTGCAGCCGGCAGCAGGCGGCTTTGGTCGGCTCGGCAGCAGATCAGCAGGCACACGGCGACGCTCCAAATAAAAGACAACAGCGGCAAGATTTGGCTTCACGCTGCAATGGCCCACGCCGACCACCAAAAGAAGAGATCGCAGTCACGAGCCGATCACACAAAGAATAAGAGTACACGCGCAAATTATCGCAAGACAACCAAAGAAGAAGCAGACAAAGAAGAAATTGAAGCACAAAGACAATGCCACGACGCTGCTAGAACGCAGATAACAAGCAAAGAAAGAAATTGTCATGCACGCAACGCAGAAAGGTTGGCGGCTCGGTGGAAAAAAAAAGAAAGAATTGCCTAGGGTTTTTTTTCTAAAATCCAAGATCTATTTATATATCTCTCAAAAATTCTATTTTCACAAATTCTTTTTATTTAATTGCACACAGACCCCTTAAAACGCTTTTATGTAAACTATTCGATTAATTACGCTCCGACTCTTAAGACGCGATTATTACTAATATTAATATTATTATTTTTTTCAGAGTATTACATTCTACCCCCCTTAACGGAATTCGACCCCGAATTCTACTCGCCGTTCTACTTAAAGAAAAACTGCATAACTGAAATTAAACCACAATATAACACATACCCGACGTGAACAACTCCGGGTATTGCTCGCGCATGCGAGACTCCAACTCCCAAGTCGCCTCTCTCTCGATCGATGCGCCCACAAAGACCTTAACGATACCAACGCCTTGTGCCTCAAAGACTCGCCTCCGACCTTCCGTATCGCGCCACGGACGCGACTCCACCGTGAGGTCTTGCTCAATGGTCACGCTCTAATGAAATTTTATGCTCGATCTCTCAAAACTTTCTCAAAGATCGAGACGTGAAACACATTATGAACTCCACGCATGGACTCGAGTGCATCCAAAGCGTAGGCTAACTTCCCAATTCTTGCGATAATCGAGAACGGTCCAACGTACTCGGGCTAAGCTTCCTTGGTACCAAACCGAACAATACCTTTAGTGGGAGACACTCTCAAGAGCACTCGTCACCCACCGCAAACTCCAAGTCACGCCTCATATCAAGATAGCTTTTCGCTTACTCGAGCCGCCAACAAATTCTCGCCACCATGGCCACACGCTCAACGGTCTTCAATCCACCCGACCTAAAATCGCTTTCTCTCCAATCGCATCCCAACAAAGTGGCGATCCGCACTTCCGCCCATAGAGAACCTCAAATGGCGCGGCTCTAATATCGAATGGTAACTATTATTATAAGCAAACTCGCAAGTGGCAATCGGTCCTCCCAACTACCCTTCCAAGATAGAACACAAGATCGCAACATGTCCTCCAAAGTCCGAATAGTCCGCCTGATCGCCCATCTGCTCAGGGTGAACGTCAGATTAAGGCGAGCTGTGCCCAATGCACTCGCAGACTCTCCCGTAACTTGAGACAAACTTGGCGTCCTCGCGTAAACGATGGTCTTTGGCACACCATGCGCCTTACTATCTCACGATATAAATAGGAGCTAGATCACTCGCCGAATTTTTCGTGCGAATAGGAATGAAGTGCGCAGACTTGCTCAATCGATCCACCACTACCCAAATCGCATCCTTCCTCGCGCGAACGAGGTAACGCCACCACAAAGTCCATAGAGATATCATCCCAAGGCCATCGGGTACCTCCAGAGGTCAGAATAACCTCAGAGGACGCTTGTGCTCACTTTCACTTGGCCGACAAACACCACAAGAAGCCACATAATTAGCAATGTCCACTTTCATTCTTTTCCACCAAAAATTTGCTTTGAGATCTCGATACATCTTAGTCTCGCCAGATGAACAATAACGGAGTGCGATGTGCTTCCTCAAGATATCATCTTTAACCTCCGCTTTTTGTGGTACGCAAAGACGACCTTTAAACCTCAAAGTACCGTAATCGCCCATGCTAAAATCACCCTCTTTACCCTCATCCGACGCTTCCTAACCTCCCGTAGTAACCGGTCACTCACAGCTTCCGCACACGGTCTGGAATAGCTGACTCAAGAATTAACTGTGTCTCAACATGTGTCGTGCCGGCATAACAATAAGATATTCCCATGCGATCAAAATCAGCAATGAGGCAATCTAGAGTAGCGGGAGTCGCCTTGCGACTAAGAGCATCAAGAACTACATTGGCCTTGCTCGGATGATATCAATAGTAAGATCGTAGTCCTTGATCAATTCCAACCACCTCCTTTGCCTCAAATTCAGATCCTTCTGAGTGAAGATATATTTGACTCTTGTGATCTGTGAAAATATCACAAGGCTCGCCGTATAGATAATGCCTCCAAATCTTGAGAGCAAAGACAACCGCAGCCAACTCCAAATCATGAGTGGGATAATTCGCTCGTGCTTCTTTAATCGCCTCGACGCATAAGCAATCACCTTACCGCCTTGCATGAGAACGCAGCCAAGACCCACTCGAGACGATCTCAAAAGATCGTGAATCGCTTCCGGCTCGGAAGAGTGAGAATAGGAGAGGTCACCAACTCTGTCCTTCAAAATGCGTAAATCAAGGCCAGACTCATCGGTCCACTGAATCTCACACCTTCTCGAGTAAGCCGAGACATCGGCTTGGCAATGATAGAGAAATCCCGCACAAAACGCCGATAATATCCACCAAACCCAGAAACTCCTCACCTCCTTCACACTAGTCGGCCTCTTCCAATCCACCACCGTGGAGACCTTGCTCGGATCAACAAAGAATGCCCCGAGGGTTAATCACATGACCCGTAAAACCCACTTCAAATCCGAACTCACACTTCTTCAACTTAGCATAGAACTTGTGTTCTCTCAAAGTCTCTAAAACCAACCGCAAATGACGCCATGATCCTCATTGGTCTTGGAATAGATAAGAATATCATCAATGAACACCACCACGAAGTCATCTAGATACTCGTGCAACATGTTGTTCATGGTCTCCATAAAATGGCAGTGCATTAGTCAATCCAAAGGACATAACTTTATACTCATAATGCCCATACCGTAGAGAAAGCGCCTTCTCTACATCCTCGCCACGCACACGGATTTGATTATACCGATCGAGGTCGATCTTGGAGAATACTTGAGCTCCATTCAAGCGATCAAACAAGTCCTCAATGCGGGCAATGGATATTTGTTCTTGATTGTTACTGCATTAAGCGCACGGTAATCAATACACATGCGCCAACTCCCATCCTTCTTCTCTGTGAACAGGACAGGAGCTCCCCACGGCGATACGCTACGCCTGATCAAACCTT
Organism: Hsuehochloa calcarea; assembly: GCA_036346395.1. Lineage (NCBI taxonomy): Eukaryota > Viridiplantae > Streptophyta > Magnoliopsida > Poales > Poaceae > Hsuehochloa > Hsuehochloa calcarea. The sequence continues at coordinate 50,439,165 of CM070593.1, read as the reverse complement.
TAGCCAACAAATCACCCAATTGCTTCTTCAACTCGCCCCGAAACGGACGTGCTAATCGATATGGAGACATCGAGATGGGACGAGTACCCGGAACAAGATCAATGCGAAACTCCACGTCTCGCGCAGGTGGCAAACCCAGAAGCTCAGCTGGGAACACATCGGGATAATCACTAACCACCGAATCTCCTCAATCTGCGGCCACGCTCGGTTTCTCAAAGAAGAGCTAAAAGAAGTCCAGTTTTCATCGCACGACGACCCGGAACAAATCCAAACCAATATCGAAAGAGAGCGCGAGGTGCACTCCTGAAAGGTCAAAGTCTCCCACGGGTCTCGCAGAGATCGTTTCTACGTAAACAGGATATCACGGCTCGATAAGAGTGCAACCAATCCATACCCAAGATAACGCCGAACGGCTCCATTTGAATAACTATCAAATTCGCCGTGAACTCCTCTCCATCAATAATAATAGAACACCCAGACAAACAAGAGAGCTAGCAATAATACCCCGGAGAACTAACCAACACCGATCGAGAAATCCATCGATACTCAAGTTCGCTTCTCTAGCAAACGCCGCCGACACAAACGAAAAGGTAGCTCTGAATCAAAAGGACTAAAGCATCAAACGAATCCACGAGCAAAGTACCTGTCACCACGTCAGGACGACCCGCGGACTCAGCTGTGGGCATGGCGTACACCCTAGGTGGCGCCATGGCGAAGAAGACGACGGCGGGCGGCGAGAGCCCCGACAACCTCGCTGTGGCGGTGCGGTAAGGCGGTCGGCACCTCAAGCGGTGCCGGTGGCGGCGCCGCCAGAGTACCCTCACCGGGGCGCCCAAGCCAAGGAAACGGCATCGCTGGAGGTGCGGTCATCATCTGGAAAGATCCTCGAGCAGGACCCGCCGAAGAAGAAGATGGCACATGCTCCCACTTGATCACACTAGCGGGGTTCTGGCGACACACCCGCTCCTTGTGACCCGGCCGGCCACACTGACGGCAATCTCCCGTCCAAGAGCACTCAAGAGCAGCGGTGTCCATCACCGCACTTAAAGCAAAGCATGCCCCGCCTCGACAGACGAAGAGCCGAGTACCGCAAAAGGACGAGGCGCCAAGAAGAAACGGCCTCGATCGCTTGACTTGAAGGATCGCGGTCCTCCTTGAATTTCTTGAAAGCGTGTCACAGAATGCACACTTCCATCACTAGAGCTCCTCTTCCGTCACCACCAAGCAACTACCCCCAGAGGCTTGTCGCCTTTGTGAGTCAGATCTCCAACTCCATGCCCCTAGCTTGCTCCACAACAGAGCAGTAGTCACGGAGTGGAGTAGCTCCCAACACATGCTCTGACTCGAATTGAGACCCGACGGAACCTCTTGGCTTTCGAAGATCATCGTCACATCAAGGGACGGCGAACTAAGTTGTTGAACTCACCTCATACTCAAGAATAGACCTCTTCCCCGAGCAAAGGTCGCCAAGGCAACCTCCATCTTTTCGACAAAAGAGTAGGGGTAGAACTTCCCTTGAACTGATCAACAAAGTCCTCCCAAGTGATCGCCCTTGAGTGGCGGTCCTCGAAGACAACACGACCTCCCACCAAATATCCACCTGCTGACGAAGAGCACGGATCTCCCCACCAACTCTCTCAACAAAGCGGGGTTTCATCCTCGACCCCAACCGGAGGCGGGTCAACAAAGAACCCTCGCCATCGACTAATCAAGCACAGGAGGTGGCTCCACGGAACCTCTTCCGCGACCCCGACCTCCACGATCGCGCCACCACGACCACGCCCTCTACCCCTCGGCATAGCTATCAACCACAATCAACAATACACAATGAGTTCAAAGCTCAAAATAAACTCATCCATCAATAAACAACATAACAAGCGTAAAACTATATTCGCACCTCTCTCTAACCTCATCGCACTAGTGTGTCAAATTTTAGGTTAGTTAACCATTAGCAAATTTTAGTTGATTTACTAATACTAAAACAAATTTTAACAATTTTAGTTTGCCTAAGTTGTTAATCTATTCACCACGGACCTAAAGCCCGCTCTGATACCAATCAGAACACACCCACCCAACACTGAGCCTAGAATGCCACCACACTACACTTTAAACTAATAAATAATGACACACTATAAAATTACATCAAGGAAACAATGATAATCAAATCAATGGACCACAAACGAACATGTAATTATGGATCAAGCGACAATAAAATAAGCAATGGGAATTATAACCAGGCAAATAATCCAAAGCAGCATCAACCCATGAATCCAAATTAATAAAGCAAATAGTCTAGTCCAAATGATGTCCTAAACTTTATTCAATAACTAACATGTCCATGTGTAAACCAATATTGAATGAATGATTATCATGGCGAATGATCATGTGATGTCCATGTGCTCTACTCGCTCTCACTTACGGCATCCTCGAAGATCACCTAAAAACAACAATAGAGCAAGGGTGAGTCCACGACTCAGCAATTACATCGATATACAACGATAATAATAAATCAACAAAGAATCAATAACTTCATTATCATCACATGCACTTCTATTAACATTCTCATTCATTAATCTCAAATATCAATGCAACTCTAATCTATATGTCCACATGCACTTCTTTCACAGATATCAGATAGCATGAGTGAATGCTCGCGACAACATTCACTCTCAAGCCCGCTCCTCCAAAAGGATCGGGACCTCCTCCACTCCCGTGGAGTTGTGATCAATCATGATCACCTTCTCTTATGCAAAGATGCTTATGAATGCAAACATGCAAACTCCATCATAAACATCATATCCAACTTTTCATCATGTCCATTAACAATATAAATTCATACCATTCCATTGCTTGCAATTAAACAAAATAAAAGCACAACAATAATGGTAATAGAAGATAAAGAAAACAGAGATCAATCATTGACCGTTGTCTACCATGCACTTGCCTTTACTAGTTGCGACGCACAATTTGGCTAGCAGATGGCAACAAGTACGACGCTTCTCCTACATTAAATACACACATCTCAATACAAGCTACAGCATCATAAGAATAACAATCAATATACATCGCTCCTACACGTCCCCAAATATACCACGTTACACCGGTACCAAAAAGTTACCCATTGCTGTCCGGTTACTAAAAAGGGCGTAACTTTTGACTCGAAAGTCCGATCACCACAAACTACCCCATTCTGGATTCTTTATAAAATTCTCTACAATTTCTTAGATTACGAAGACTTCTAATTAAATCATCTAACCTTCCGTTTCTAGCCCAGAAAGCCGATCTGTCCGCTTCGGAACAGCAGTCTTACTAAATTCATAACTTTTGTTTTACTCAACCAAAATGCATGTTCTCAGATTCTACAGAACCATTGGACAATTATCTACAACTTTCATGTAGATCAAAAACTCTAATTATGCTATTTGCTATTTTTAATCTACAGTCTACCAAAACAGCGCCGAAAGACGACAACCGTAAAAACAGCTGTCTTCCGAAAAACATAACTCGAATTATACTTGTCCGATTGATATGATTAAATATGCTATAGAAAGATATCGAAATTATCTACAATTAACTAGTAGATGAGATTTCCAAAATCTGCCCTTAAGATATCCGAATAAATCGTACAACATAACAGCAGCTAAACAGATCTATAAATCAGCTTCTCTAATTAATCTTGATGATAAACTCTAATTGCTGCATGTATACTTAGCTACGAGCCAAGAAAAACAAACCACTAGTGCCAACCGAGCCATGCAAATCTTATTAAGGTAATCCTAACAGTGCACCAATAAATAATCAACTACAAATCTCAAATTTACTAATTAACTACTAGCGCTAGCGACTAAAACAAGAAAAAGAACCGAGAACTAACTCCACGCCGGTGTTGCAACCGGCAAGAAGCGGCTTTGGTCGGCTCGGCAGCAGATCAAGCAGCACACGGCGACGCTCCAAATAGCAAGACACAATACAAGCAAGATTTGGCTTCACGCGGCGTCCCACGCGACCAACCAAAGAAGCAGATCGCAATACGAGCCGATCACACAAGAATACAGTATTACGCGCAGCCACGCGGCAGACAACCAAAGAAGAAGCAGACAAAGAAGAAGCCGCACAAAGACAACGGCCACGACGCCAGAACTAAGCAATACAAGCAAAGAGAAAGAAATTGTCAAGCGACGCAACGCAGAAAGGTTGGCGGCTCGGTGGAAAAAAAAAGAAAGAATTGCCTAGGGTTTTTTCTAAAATCCAAGATCTATTTATATATCTCTCAAAAATTCTAAAATTCTATTTTCACAAATTCTTTTTATTTAATTGCACACAGACCCCTTAAAACGCTTTTATGTAAACTATTCGATTAATTACGCTCCGACTCTTAAGACGCGATTATTACTAATATTAATATTATTATTTTTTTCAGAGTATTACACTTTCAACTGCGCATGAAATTTGGAACACTCTCGAAACATATCATGAGGGTTCGTCCCAAATCAAAAAGGTGCGCCAAACAGTTTACAAGCGTGAATACAATAAATTCGAGATGCGTCCCGAGAGAGCATCGATGACATTTTCATCGCTTTAATAAAGTAATTAATCAAATGAAAGCTGTTGATATTGAATATTCTCAATCTGAAAATGCCACCCATCTCTTGGCTGCAATCAACACCAAGGAGTGGGAGATGAAAGCTACTGCTATAGAAGAAAATGTTGATCTTTCAAGTCTTACTTTAGAATTGCTTTATAGTAAACTCAAGACTCATGAAATTAAAAGAGTTGATCATCCTAAGAAAGATAATTTAGCTTTGGTAGCAGATCCTCTCAAAAGGCTTTTGATGACTCTTTTGAATCTTCTTCCGATTTTCATTTGCTTGTTTATCTGCTATTCATGAAGAGGAGCTTGAAAGTATTCTCAAACAGAGTTAGCTCTTCTAGCTAAAAATTCACACGGGCCTACAATAATGTGAGAAACAAAAGAGAGGTGGTCCGGTGACATGCTATGAATGTGGTGAGCTCAATCATATCCGCAAATTGCCCCAAGTGAAAGGTAAGAGCAATCATAAGGAAGGAAAGCCGACTTGGAAGAAGCCTCCTTTCAACAAATCAAGGTATGAGGCTAATAAGCTTGTGAAGGCCGCCACCGGGTCCTTGCCGCTTTGAGGATCAATCCTTGAGCGATGTGGATACCGGGAGTGAGGAGGACAAGGAGGAGGAGATCCTCAAGGCAAAAGAAAGGGAAGGCCAAAGACTTCACCGGCATGTGCTTCATGGTCGACACGGACGACATTGATGATAATGAGGTATCTTTTTCTTATGATGAGCTTTCTGCTAAATATGATTCTATAGTTGAGCAATTGTTTAGTCAAGATGAAGCACTAGAATTTGTCATGACAAAAAATAAGAAATTAGAGTCAAAAATTAGCAAACTGAAAGTAGAGCTTAAAATTGCTAAGACTCTTGAACCTGATGAATGTTTATCTTGTCATGCTATGCATTCAGAAATTACCAAGTTACAATCTGCTCATAATATTTCTGTACAACAACTTGAGAATGCTAGATCTGAACTAAATGAAATTAAAAGTGCTCCTTGTGAAAAATGTTTAGAATCTAGTAAATTGATTGCTTTTGATGTATTTGATTCTAGCCCTTGCACTTCATGTTTAGAAAAAGAACGTGAAATCAAAGATATCTTAGAAGCTGCTAGAGTCAAATATGCTAAGCTTAAGGACGATATTGAAAATACTACTTGTGTTTCATGTTCCACTCTTAAGCTTGAAATTGCTTTGTATAAGGAGAAATCTATGAATAAAACTTGTGATACTTGTGTTAACTTGAGAAAAGAAAATGCTTACCTTCATGATACATTAGAGAAATTTTCTAAAGGTAAGAAACAATTAAACATGATTCTTGACAAGTCTAAAACTCCTTATAAGAAGCAAGATTTAGGATTCAATTCTTTTCAAGACAATTCAAACCCAAAAGTCATTCAAGTCTTGGAAAAAGGTTTAATTGAATTCAAAACCCAACCTGCAAAAATATCTTTTAAATCTGCAGGTTTTGCCCAACCTTGTATTAATTCAAATGGTGCTTCTTCTAGTGGTACCAAGTACCATTGCACTTATTGCAAGAAAGGTGGGCATTTGATTGAATTCTCACATGAGGTTGAAAAATGATAGGAAAATTTTTGATAGAATTTCATTCATGCAACCTAGAGCTTCTATGAGACATGGTAACACTGAAAAGAATAAACCTGGATTATGATTTTTTTTCTCATGCAAATCATTATGCTTTTAAATATCCTAATTCTAATGTTTATCAGATCAAGGTCCGATCACCGGTGGTCACCGGTCGACTGTTTTGGTCGCGGTCGACCACCAAAGACGACGCCGCCGATCACCCATGGACGCTTTAAGTCTCATGTTAATTTAAACATTGCTCATAACCGAATGTTAGATGAAATCAAGGATAGTACTTCGGTTTGTATACTCCTTGCAGACGTGTGTCTCAAGATCGATTCCTAAATCTTGTTTATCTAACTTGATTGAGACACATCGTTCTTTTGTTCCTTGATTTTCGTGGACTACCGTGGAAAGGGGAAGAACACGTGGTTCGTCGACCGTGTTCACGCCACATGACCGGAAACTCAAAATGGTTCACCTCTTTCACGCGGGCAACAGGTGATGACTTCATCACCTTTGGAGATGATACACGAGGGTGAATTGAAGGAACAGGATCAATTAGGGTAAACAACAAATTCATTCTAAAGGATGTCGCTCTTGTGGACAAGCTTAGGTATAATCTCCTTTCTGTTTCTCAGCTTCTTGATGATGGATATGAGACTGTTTTTAAGAAAAATGCTTGTCGTGTGCTTGATTCTACTGGTGAGCTTGTGTTTGGAATCTCTAGAGTTGGTAGAATTTTTGGAGCTGATTTTTCAGAATCTCTTGCTAGATCTCTTAAATGTTTGCTTACATCTTCTTCGGATTTCTGGCTTTGGCACCGACGTTTGGGGCACATTGGTTTTGATCATCTGACACGAGTTAGCAACCTTGATCTCATGAGAGGTTTGCCCAAACTCAAAGCTATCAAGGATGCTGTATGTGCACCCTGTAGGCATGGCAAACAAGTTGCCGCCTCACACCCTTCTCGTGACTATGGTTATGACCGACGGACCGTGACGCTTGCTTCATATGGATACCGTTGGTCCCGCTAGAGTCCGATCGATCGGTGGAAAATGGTATATTCTTGTCATAGTCGATGATCTTTCTAGATATACTTGGGTGTTCTTTCTTACTTCAAAAGATGAAGCTTTTGGTTATTTTCATGACCTTGTTCTTCGCTTGGCTTCGAGCTTCACGGTGCTTTGAGAGCGATTCGCAGTGATAATGGCACGAGTTCAAAATGCTTCTTTTGCTTCTTTTGTCCGAAGCGTGGTATTGAGCATCGCTTCTCCTCTCCACACGCCCTCAACAAAATGGCGTGGTGGAAAGGAAGAATAGGACCTTAGTCGAAATGGCTAGGACGATGCTAGACGAGTATAACACACCGAGGAGATTTTGGGTCAAGCTATTGCTACCGCTGCCATATTGCAAATCGTGTCTTTTGAGACCTTCTTTAGGCAAGACTCCTTATGAGCTTCGCTTTGGTAGAAAACCCTCTGCTTCGCATTTTGAGTTTTTGGATCAAAATGTTTTATTCTTAAGACAGCAACTTAGATAAATTTGAATCAAGAACTTTTGATGGGTTATTTCAGGTTATCCCGCTCATTCGAGGGTTTTCGGTTTTAATATCGAGACTAACATTATTCAGAGACTTGTAATGTCACTTTTGATGAGACTAGCCCAGAGCTAGATCTATTGCTACGATGATTTACAGTGATGAGAGCATTTTTGTGGAGGAAGATGAGGACGGTTAATGTCATTCCTTCATCTGCTTTCTACTCTCAAGCGCCCATACTTGATACAAGAACCTCGCCACGCCTACTTCACCTTCGCTGAGGCTCCTGCTGCATCTTCATCATCGCCAGCACTGCGAGGTCGAAGAAACCAGATCTCACCCGGCGCCCACGTAGATTCAGAGACAAAGATCCTCCGAATGGATAATAGGTAATCTACATGAGCGAGTCACTCGCCTGTATAATGATCCAAATCTCTACTCTCATTCAACTTTTGTTGCTTCTTTTGAACCCCACGATATATCACATGCTTTATCCGATTCTAGTGGGTAAATGCCATGCATGAGGAGTTAGAAAATTTTGAAAGAAACAAAGTTTGGAACCTAGTAGAACCCCCCAGTGGTCATAATGTTATAGGAACCCGTTGGGTGTTTAAGCATAAACAAGGTGAGGATGGTTCTGTGGTCACAAACAAGGCCAGATTGGTAGCTCGGGGTTTCAGCCAAGTTGAGGGGTTAGATTTTGATGAGACATTTGCTCCTGTTGCTAGACTAGAAGCCATTCGCATTCTGCTTGCATTTGCTGCATCAAAAGGTTTTAAATTATATCAGATGGATGTTAAAAGTGCCTTTTTAAATGGTTTCATAGATGAGGAAGTGTATGTTAAGCAACCCCCTGGTTTTGAGGATCCTAAATATCCAAATCGTGTTTTCAAGCTATCTAAAGCATTGTATGGTCTTAAACAAGCCCCTAGAGCCTGGTATGATAGACTTAAGACCTTCTTGCTTAGAAATAATTTTGAAATGGGTAAAGTGGATAAAACTCTATTCATTCTTAGACGTGACAATGACTTCCTGCTTGCTCAAATTTATGTGGATGATATTATCTTTGGTGGTTCCTCTAATGCTCTTGTTTCCAGCTTTTCTGACACTATGTCTAGGGAATTTGAGATGAGTATGATGGGAGAGCTTAATTACTTTTTGGGACTTCAAATCAAGCAATGCAAGGAAGGAACTTTCATCCATCAGACGAAGTACACTAAAAATCTACTAAAACGCTTCAACATGGGTGACTGCAAGCCAATTTCCACTCCCATGGCAACCTCGACTGTTTTGGATCCAGAAGAGGAAGGAGAAGTCGTGGATCAACGCGAGTACCGCAAAGATGATCGGCTCCTTCAAGATTTGACTACCTCGAGACCGGACATTCACTTCACGGTATGCCTTTGTGCAAGATTTCAGGCGTCTCCGAGAACTTCCCATCGTGTCGGACCCCGGGTGTCACACAACCCCGAGACCCTCTGTGCATACCAGGCTAGTCCCATGATCAGTAGCTAGCTCGCACAGTTGCAACAATGATGTAATCATAACCATTCAACAACGAACTAATGAAGCAGACAAAGTAATATTATTTAAAACAACAAAGACCTTATGGTCAAGGTTCTTACAAAAGTAGCCTCACAGGGCTTAGCAACAACAGAGTATCTGGCAGCAGAAATCTCAAAATACGTGGAGCCTAATCGACATGCCCGCAGGCAATCGAGTGGAGGACGTGACCTAGTTCGCAAAGTCTTCAAAGTAGCCTTCTTCGTAGAACTCGATATTTCCGATTCTTCATCGACTGATCAACAAAGGGCATAAAGCCGTGAGTACATAAAGTACTCAGCAAGTCGTAGAGAAATGTATGCACATAGTATTCATGACAGGCTTAAGCAAGGATGGCTTTATGGTTAATTTGCAGAAAGCAAGTTTAACAGTAATTACATTAATTAGATTGCAAAGCAGGATTTTAAAAGAATAATACATAGATAACCAAGTTCTTTTGAATCAAACAAAGGAACATCCCGCTCACTTCCCAACCATTCCAACCAAACGCTTCTATCGAACCACACCACATTTTTGAAAATGTTACCTTTGCGCTTGAAATCACTGTGCATGTCCGTGAATCGGGACACGGCTATTCAATAGATTTTAACACTCTGCAGAGGTTGTACACTTTACCCACAAGAGATAAACCACTTGTAATGTCCGTCGACACACTTCCGAGGGTGTGCGACTAAGTGACTATCACAAGGCCTTTACAAAGTTCCATTTTGCCTCGGTTCGCCGCTAAGGTTTCGCCATCACACCTCTCTTGCGCCATTAAACCACCACAATGTAACCGACTCAAAACTTCCCTAATTAGTTGGCTGTGTCCGTCCCATACCGGACTTATGGTTGCACGAGGTGGCCCGATCAATGACTTGCAAAGTTAAGTCCTTAGTTGGTCGCTCGCATAAGTCTACCACAACCCAATGTGCATTACGCACCCACTCTAGCTTCCTACCTCAAGCCCGAGCATAAATCATTTTTGTTCATACCCGACCAAATGGCAATCCCTGCCATGGCGAGAGAGAGAGGGAGAGAGAACGCGGAGGGAAAGAGGGGAGAAGCGGAGCCGCGCTTAAATAGGGCGGAGGAGGGAGCACGGCGACGTGGAGGCACGGCGACGGATCGGCCAGGCGTGGCGGCGCGCGAGACGCTGGCGAGGCGACGGACGGGCGCGGATTCGCGGGCGCGAATCGCGCGACGTGAGAGAGAGAGCGCCGCGCGAGACGAAGCGGGAGCCGTCCGATTCGACGGACGGTGGGAGCGGAAGGCGCGCGCAGCGACGAGCGTCGTCCGATTTCGACGGACGGCGGAAGATGAACGGCGCGGCGAACGGAGCAGACGAAGCGCCGTCCGATTTCGACGGACGGTGGGAAGACGGAGGGGCGCGGGCGAGGGCGATGGCGTCGGATCGCGATCCAACGGCCAGAACGACGAGGCGAGCTGCGCGACGTGGACGCGCGAGGGACGTCCGATGAGGATCGGGCGCCTGAGGTGAAGGGAAGACGCGGCCGATCGAGAACCGCGGGATGGGGATCGGACGATGGGAAGCGACCGAGCGCGGGGCGCATCGCGGCGAAGGAGGATCATGAACAGGCGCCGTCCGATTTCGATCGGACGGTGGGGGAAAGGGGGAGACGCGGCGCAACGAGGGACGCCGGATGGAGATCCAACGGCCAGGAGCTGAGGGCGCGCGCGGGAGCGGGAGGCGGGCCGCGGGAGGCAGGCCGGGTCGGGGAATAGTGATGGGCCGGAGGGATTCGGCCCACCAACAGTAAAGGAGGATTTTGGGGATTTTTGATTTTCAGAAATTCAAATAAATAAAAAGGCAATTTAGAAAATAGTAAATAGACTCCAAAAATTCTAGAAAAATTCAAAGAAATTCCTTGAATTATTCTGGACTTAATAAAAATACTTTTAACTTTAATTTTTCTTTTTATTTTCTAAATAAATTAATTTTCCATTTCGGGAAAAAGGAAAAACCCTTTTTAAAATCCAATAAATCCAAGAAAATTCTCAAAATAATAATTTTTGATTTTAAATTCCAGAAAACTCAATTAAACCAATTTTAATTTAATTAAAGTTTGATTAACTCATTTTAAACTGCAAATGGATTTTCGAAATTTCCAAATTAAGCTTTTGGCAAAAAGAAACAAACGGTTCTCTTTTTCTAAAAAAAAATTTCAAAAACTCTGAAAAACGGGACGCTACACATCGCCAAGCCGTTAAGCGCATATTCAGGTATTTACACTCTACCCTCTTATATGGCATTTGGTATTCCTGCTCTTCAGCTATGTTCATTAGAGGTTTTTCGATTCGATTTTATGGGTCATCGGTTAGATAGGAAGAGTACCTCAGGCACCTGTCACTTCCTAGGCACTTCTCTTGTATCTTGGTCTTCTAGGAAGCAGTCTTCTGTTGCACAATCCACTGCTAAAGCGGAGTATGTAGTCACGCTAGTTGTCAGAGCTGATTTTGTGGATGACGTCCACTTTGAAAGATTATGGGTTAAACTTTGCTAGTGTTCCTCTTTTCTGTGATAACACTTCTGCTATTAATATTGCTAAAAACCCAATGCAACATTCTAGGACTAAGCACATAGACATTCGCTTTCACTGCCTTAAAGATCATGTTGAAAAAGGTGATATTGTGATGCACTTCAGAGAGTCCAAGCTCAATTGGCATATATTCTTACCAAGCCTTTAGATCAAACCGATTTTCCTCCTTAAGAAGCGAGTTAGGTAATTTATCCTTATGGGTTGGTTTGAGGGGGAGTTTTATCTTTTTCTTATCTTTCCTTGTTCTTTTGATCTTTTATTGTTCTTTTTCTGAACTTAGTGATCTTTTCGAACTTTTTAGGTTTTTAGGCTTTGTAATTGCATCTCATTGTGTCATATTGCATTCATATGAAAACTTCAACAAGTGGTTACAACAAATGGTATGAAAAATCCAAAAAGATGCATTGTAATATAAGATTTTCTGCTTATTTTTAAAAAATTGATGAAGCTTTGCCTATTACCCTTTAGAGCTTTTGTATTTCAATTCTTGCTCAATGTCATGTCTAGTTCTTTGACTTGCTAGAATTATCATGCTTTTACATGTGTAGCTAAGTCTTTGCTATATGAGCTATAACCTTTTAAACAACTCAAACTAAGAAATTGCAATTTGTGGATGTTTTAGCGAGTTGCGCAATTAGTGCTCCTCTTGTAACATTGGCCCTGTCAGAATTGCTTTGTTAGCTCTTTGATCTAAAATTGACCATTACTTGAGCTTTTGTGTTCTTGAGATTCTAAAACTGCTCATGTGAAAAATGAAAATCAAGATTGTCTTATGCTTAAATTGTGCCAAACTATTCTTACGAGACTGCTTGTCAAATGACATGAACTTGGAGATAGTTTGATGAACCAGACGATCTCATGGGGACTGCTTGTCAGAAATGACATGAATCTCAAGATTTGTCGCCCTGGTAGAAGCTTAGAAAGAGTTTGTGGATAACTCCTAGTCCAGGATCTTCTTTACTAAGATATACCTTTAATCAACTTTTGGTCGAAGCTTAGGATGAGTTTGTGGATGGCTCCTAGTCCAGGATCTTGTCACTAAGTTAGATCATTAGTCAACTTCAATATTCAATGCAAATGAGAAAAATATTGACATATGTGCGTTTACAAAATATTGAGCAAAATGATTCAATACGGGACTTGATTGACTCTGAATGTGGTCTTTGTTAGATTTTTTATCTCACTTTGACATTTTGACATGGCCAATTTCACTTTAGGATCCCTGTTGATGAACTTGCTGAATTTGAAGCGTTGTTTAAATTGATCAAATCTACTGCTTTACTGTTGAGGCTTTGTGCTTAGCTTTGATATATATGTCTTACCATGATCTTGCTAGCTACTTGTCGGGCTTGATATGTCGTTTGTGCAATATTAGAGATACTAGCATGTTCTTTTGGGTAATCTCCAAAGCTTCTTGTAATCAAAATTGAAAATACAAAAATTGAAGCCACTCCATTGCACTTCATGCATATTCCTCTTTATGCTTCTTTTGTTTACGCTTTTTCTTTATTCTATATTTGTTATCTCCGATGAGAGGAAGGCGTGATTCCTTGATGAATCCATTGTCAAAGGGGAGAAGATGTGTTAAATGAGAAGAGAAGATATGTTAATGAGAATATATTTCTTTGTTGGGGAGAAGTTTGTACAAAGGGAGAAACTCAAAATTTGAAAATTAAGGATCATAGTGAGGGGAGTTCTTGAGTTGCATTCTTATTGTCTTATTGAATATTCTGAACTTGAATTGCATTCTTTTATCCTCACAATGATCATAGGTCAATTGAACAATTGTTCTTTCATATGGACCTTATGTGAGAATTTTGACCCTTTTCTGGAAATTAAAGTTTTTATGCTTTCTTTTGCCTTGTCTTACATGCCTATACTATTCTGATGCCAGCTTGGTCATTTTCATTGCTTTTTCTTGCTTATGGACCAAGTTGTGCCTTTGTGCGAAAACTGCGAGTAAACTCGTTTTCAAACCTCTTACTTACATTTTCTGGATAATTGTAATACCCTGAAAAAAATAATATTAATAAAAGCGTATTAAGGGTCGGAGAGTAATTAATTAAATAGTATCAATAAATAATTAATTAATAACGTTTTAAGGGTCGTTGTGCAATTAAATAAAAAGAACTTGGGAAAATAGTATTTTCGGAATTTTGTGGGTTATATAAATGGATTGTGGATTCTTTTTTTTAGAAACCCTAAGCGACTTTTTTCCTATTTTCTGCTGCTACGCCAAATTAAAATTTCTATTGCGTCATTGCGCTGCGCTACTTCGCTAGTCTGTTGCCTTTTTCTTCCAAATTACCGCAACCGCTTACGGATCATGCATGATTAGAGGTCAATTAGGTAATACTAATTAGTGGTTATTAGTTTGGCCGTGTAGTTTTACATGCATGAACGTTAGAGTAGTATTGTCGAGTCATGGGCTAATTGGTGTTGCATGCGTTGTAGATACGTATTTATCTGGTTATTAAAGGAGAGAGAGGAGCTAGTATGTTTTGCTGTAATAGTAAGGGAATTAATAGCATGTTTTATTATGACAATCGGACTAGTAGATGTTGAGTTATGTTTTTGAGAAGCCCGCTGTTTTTAGGGTTATCGTCTTTAGGCGCTGTTTTGGTAGATCGGTTATTAAAAATAGTAAATGGCTTAATTAGAGTTTTTGATCTACATGAAAGTTGTAGATAATTGTCCAATGGTTCTGTAGGATCTGAGAACGCGTATTTTGGTTGAGTAAAACTAAAGTTATGAAATTATTAAGTCTGCTGTTCCGAAGCGGACAGATCGGCTTTCGGAGCTAAATACGGAGGGTTAGATGATTTAATTAGAAGGCGGTGTAATCTAAGAAAATGTGGATAATTTTATAAAGAATCCAGAATGGGTTGGTTTGTGGTGATCGGACTTTCGAGTCAAAAGTTACGTTCGTTTTAGTAATAAGTCAGCTATGGGTAACTTTTCGGTACCGGTGCAACGTGGTATATTTGGGGACGTGTAGGAGCGATGTATATTGATTGTTATTATTATGATGCTGTAGCTTGTATTGAGATGGGTGTATTTAATGTAGGAGAAGCGTCGTACTTGTTGCCGTCGCTAGCCAAATTGTGCGCCGCAACTAGTACAGTAAGTGCATGGTAGACAATGATCAATGATCGATCATCGCTTTCTTTATCTTTCAGTACCATTATTGTTGTGCTTTTATTCTGTTTAATTGCAAACAAATAATTGGTATGTTTATATCTTTGTTGATGAGCATGATGGAAAGTTGGATATGATGTTTATGATGGAGTTTGCATGTTTGCATTCATAAGCATCTTTGCATAAGAGAAGGTGATCTTGATGATCACAACTCCACGGAGTGGAGGAGGTCCCGATCCTTATGGAGGAACGGGCTTGAGAGTGAATGTTGTCGCGAGCATTCACTCACGCTATACCGATATCTGCGAAAAGAAGTGCATGTGGGCATATAGATTAGAGTTGCATTGATATTGAGATTGATGAATAAGAATGTGAATGGAAGTGCATGTGATGATAATGAAGTTATTGAATGCTGTTGATTTATTATTGTTCGTTGTGTATCGATGTGTTTGCTGAGTCGTGGACTCACCCTTGCTCTACTGTTGTTTTTAGGTGACCTTCGAGGATGCCGTAATTGAGAGCGAATAGAGCACATGGGCATCACATGATCATTCGCCATGATAATCTTTTCATTCAATATTGGTTTACACTTGGACATGTTAGTTATTGAATAATGTTTAGGATATCATTTGGACTAGACTATTTGCTTTATTAATTTGGATTCATTGGTTGATGTTTGCTTTGGATTATTTGCACGGTTATAATTTCCATTGCTTATTTATTGTCGCTGATCCATTATTATACATGTTCGTTTGTGATCCATTGATATGTTAATCATTGCTTCTTTGCTGTAATTTCTATAATGTGTCGATAATTATTAGATTAAAGTGTAGTGTGGTGGCATTCTAGGCTCAGTGTTGGGCTGGGGTGTTACAGTTGGTATCAGAGCGGGCTTTAGGTCCGTGGTGAATAGATTAACAACATAGGCAAACTAAAATTGTTAAAATTTGTTTAGTATTAGTAAATCAACTAAAATTTGCTAATGGTTAACTAACCTAAAACTTGACACACTAGTGCACAGTAGGTTAGAGAGAGGTACGAATATAGTTTTACGCTTCCGTTATGTTGTTTATTGATGAAGGAGTTTATTTTGATCGTTGAGCTCATTGTGAATTGTTGATTGTGGTTGATAGCTATGCCGAGGGGTAGAGGACGTGGTCGTGGTGGCCGCGGTCGTGGAGGTCGTGGTCGCGGGCGAGGTTCCGTGGAGCCACCTCCTGTGAGCGTATGAGTCGATGGTGGGGGTTCTTTGTTGACCCGCCTCGGTTGGGGTCCGTGATGAGACGCCCGCTTTCTTGAGAGAGTTGGTGGGAGAGATCCGTGTTTTCGTCAACGGCGCCGGCAGCCTCTGTTCTTCGCGCATCCGTTGTTGCTCCTGTCGCACATCCACCGGTTCCGGAGGCGCGGATGTCACTTCGAGAGTGGATGGGGTTGAGGTTGGATCCGTTTGACGGGTCGGGCACACCGGTCCAAGCAGCGGACTGGTTGCGATACATGGAGAGGCAGTTTGGAGCTTTAGAGATGTCTTCACTTCAGAGGGTCCGTTTTGTAGCCTTTCAAACCAAAGGGCAAGCGGATATTTGGTGGGAGGGCGTGTTGTCTTGAGGACCGCCACCAAGGGCCACCACTTGGGAGGATTTTGTTGATCGCCTCAAGGGAAGTTCTACCCTATTCTTTTGTTGAGAAGATGGAGGTTGCCTTGACGACCTTTGCTCAAGGGAAGAGATCTATTGCTGAGTATGAGGCTGAGTTCAACAACTTGGTTCGCTTTGTCCCTTCAGTAGCGAACGATGATCTTCAGAAGGCCAAGAGGTTCCGCGGGGTCTCAACTCGAGTACCAAGATGTGTTGGGAGCTACTCCACTCCGTGATTACAGCTCTGTGGTGGAGCAAGCTAGGGGCATGGAGTTGGAGATGCACTCACAAAGGGGCACAAGCCTCTGTGGATCTGTTGCTTCGTGGTGACCGTAAGAGGAGCTCTGTTGCTTCAAGAAATTCAAGGAGGACCGCATCTTTCGTGTCTAAGCGATCGGCCGTTCCTTCTTGGCGCCTCGCCCTTTGCAGTACTCAGCTCTTCGTCTGTCCCGGGCGGGGTATGCTTTGCTTTAAGTGCGGTGATGGACACCGCGTACGCCGAGTGCACTTGACGGTGATTGCCGCGGTGTGGCCGACCGGTCACAAGGAGCGGGTGTGCGCGTAACCCCGCTAAGCGTGATCAAGTGGGAGCTCGTGCCATCTTCCTCTTCTTGATGGTCCCGCCGAGGATCTTTCCGGATGATGATCGCTCCTCCAACGATGCCGTTTCCTTCACTTGGGCGCCCAAAGGGTACTACGGCACCGCCACCATCGCACCGCTTCAGTTGCACGACCGCTTTACCGCACCGCCACAAAGATTGTTGGGGCTCTCGCCCCCGCCGTCGTCTTCTTCGCCATGGCGCCACAGAGGTACGCCATGCCCACAGCTGAGTCCGTGGGTCGCCCCGACGTGGTGACAGTACTTTGCTTGTGGATTCGCTTGATGCTTTAGTCCTTTTGATTCGGGGCTACCTTTTCGCTTGTTTCGCTTGGCGTTTGCTAGAAGAGCGAATTTGAGTATGCGATGGATTCTCGATCGGTGTTGGTTAGTTCTCCGGGGTATTATTGCTAGCTCTCTTTGCTTGTCCCGGTGTTCTATTGCCATTGATGGAGAGAAGTTCACGCGAATTTGATAGTTATTCAAATGGAGCCGCTCGATGTTATCTTGGGTATGGATTGGTTGCACTCTTATCGAGCCGTGATATCCTGCTTTACGAGAATGCCTCTGCGTGCGCACCTCGCCTGGGAGACGTTGACCTTTCAGGAGTGCGCCCGCGCTCTCTTTCGATATTACCGGATTGTTTCCTGGCCGTCGTGCGAAAATCGGGCTTCTTTAGCTCTTGCCGAAACCGAGCGTGGCTTCGCAGATTGAGGAGATCCCAGTGGTTAGTGATTATCCAGATGTGTTCCCAGCTGATCTTCCGGGTTTGCCACCTGTGCGAGACGTGGAGTTTCGTATTGATCTCGTTCCGGGTACTCGTCCCATCTCGATGCCTCCATATCGATTAGCACGTCCGTTCCAGGACGAGTTGAAGAAGCAGTTGGATGATTTGTTGGCTAAAGGTTTGATCAGGCGTAGTGTATCGCCATGGGGAGCTCTGCTCGCTCACGAGAGAGAAGGATGGGAGTTGGCGCATGTGTATTGATTATCGTGCGCTTAATGCAGTCACAATCAAGAATAAGTATCCATTGCCCCGCATTGAGGATTTGTTTGATCGGTTGAATGGAGCTCAAGTGTTCTCCAAGATTGATCTCCAGTCAGGGTATAATCAAATCCGTGTGCGTGAGCAGGATGTTGAGAAGACCGCTTTCTCCACCAGGTATGGGCATTATGAGTATAAAGTTATGTCTTTTGGATTGACTAATGCACCTGCCATTTTTATGGAGACCATGAACAACATGTTACACGAGTATCTAGATGATTTCGTGGTGGTGTTTATTGATGATATTCTTATCTATTCCAAGACCAATGAGGATCATGAGCGTCATTTGAGGCTGGTTTTAGATACTTTGAGAGAGCACAAGTTCTATGCTAAGTTGAAGAAGTGTGAGTTCTGGATTTCAGAAGTGGATTTTCTAGGTCATGTGATTAACCCTCGGGGTATTGCTGTTGATCCTAGTAAGGTCTCTACAGTGGTGGATTGGAAGAGGCCGACTAGTGTGAAGGAGGTGAGGAGTTTCTTGGGTTTGGCTGGTTATTATCGGCGTTTTGTGCAGGATTTCTCTATCATCGCCAAACCGATGTCTCAGCTTACTCGAAAGGTGTGAGATTCCAAAGGGGTGATGAGTGTGAGCGCGGTTTACGCATTTTGAAGGACAGTTGGTGACCTCTCCTATTCTCACTCTTCCCGAGCCGGGAAGCGGTTCACGCCTTTTCAGATGCGCTCGAGTGGGTCTTGGTGTGTTCTCATGCAAGACGGTAAGGTGATTGCTTATGCGCCGAGGCGCTTAAAGAAGCACGAGCGAAATTATCCCACTCATGATTTGGAGTTGGTCTGCGGTTGTTTTTGCTCTCAAGATTTGGAGGCATTATCTATCTGGCGAGCCTTGTGATATTTTCACGCATCATAAGAGTCTCAAGTATATCTTCACTCAGAAGGATCTGAATTTGAGGCAAAGGAGGTGGTTGGAGTTGATCAAGGATTATGATCTTACTATTCAGTATCATCCAGGCAAGGCCAATGTAGTTGCGGATGCTCTTAGTCGCAAGGCGACTCCTGCTACTCTAGATTGCCTCATTGCTGATTTTGATCGCATGGGAATATCTTATTGTTATGCCGGCACGACACATGTTGAGACACAGTTGATTCTTGAGTCCGCTATTCCGGACCGTGTGCGGGAAGCACAACAGAGTGACCGGTTATTACAGGAGGTTAGGAAGCGTCTGGATGAAGGCAAAGAGGGTGATTTTAGTATGGATGATTACGTACTTTGAGGTTTAAAGGACGCCTTTGCGTGCCACAAAAGGCGGAGGTCAAAGATGATATCTTGAGGAGGCACATCGCACTGCAGTACACTATTCATCCCGTGAGACTAAGATGTATCGAGATCTGAAATGTAATTTTTGGTGGAAAAGAATGAAGGTGGACATTGCTAACTATGTAGTTTCTTGTGGTGTGTGTCAGCAAGTGAAAGCTGAGCACAAGCGTCCTGCAGGGTTATTGCAGCCTTTGGAGGTACCCCAGTGGCCTTGGGATGATATCTCTATGGACTTTGTGGTGGCGTTACCTCGTTCGCCGAGAGGAAGGATGCGCTTTGGGTAGTGGTGGATCGATTCAAGAAGTCAAGACACTTTATTCCTATTCGCACGACAAATTCAAATGAGTGATCTAGCTCCTATTTATGTGCGTGAAATAGTGAGACCGCATGGTGTGCCAAAGACCATCGCTTTACAGCGACGCCAAGTTTGTCTCCAAGTTCGGGAGAGTCTGCAGAGTGCATTGGGCACACAACAAGCGCCTTAGTACAAATGCTTCACCCACGCATGGATGGGCGATCAGAGCGCACTATTCGGACTTTGGAGGATATGTTGCGATCTTGCGTTCTATCTTGGAAGGGTAGTTGGGAGGACCATTGCCACTTGCGAGTTTGCTTATAATAATAGTTACCATTCCATGTTAGAGCCGCGCCATTTGAGGTTCTCTATGGCGGAAGTGCGGATCGCCACTTTGTTGGGATGCGCTTGGAGAGAAGGCAATTTTGGGTCCGGACCGATTCGTAAGACCGTTGAGCGTGTGGCCATGGTGAGGCGTAATCTTAGCGGCTCGAGTAGACGAAAAGTTATCCGATTTGAGGAGACGTGACTTGAGTTTGCGGTGGGTGACCAGTGCTCTTGAGAGTGTCTCCCACTAAAGGCGTTGTCCGATCGGTACAAAGGAAAGCTTAGCCCGAGGTACGCTGGACCGCTCCCGATTATTGCAAGAATTGGAAAGTTAGCCTATCGCCTGGACCTTCCTGAGTCCATGCGTGGAGTTCATAATGTGTTTCACGTCTCGATGCTGAGAAAGTTTTTGAGAGATCCAGAGCATAAGATTTCGTTAGAGCCGTTGACTATTGAGCAAGACCTCACAGTTGAGTCGCGTCCGCCGCGATTCGGAGAGGTCGAGCGAGTCCGAGGCACAAGACGCTGGTATACGTCAAGGTGCCGTGGGCGCGATCGACCGAGAGAGAAGCGACTTGGGAGTTGGAGTCTCGCATGCGCGAGCATTACCCGGAGTTGTTCACGTCGGGTAAGTGTTGTTTTGTTGTTTAATTTCAGCAGAGTTGTTTTTATTTGAGTAGAACAGCGAGTAGAATTCGGGGTCGAATTCCGTTAAGGGGGGTAGAATGTAATACCCTGAAAAAAATAATATTAATAAAAGCGTATTAAGGGTCGGAGAGTAATTAATTAAATAGTATCAATAAATAATTAATTAATAACGTTTTAAGGGTCGTTGTGCAATTAAATAAAAAGAACTTGGGAAAATAGTATTTTCGGAATTTTGTGGGTTATATAAATGGATTGTGGATTCTTTTTTTTAGAAACCCTAAGCAGCTTTTTCCTATTTTCTCTGCCTTGCTTGACCAAAATTTCATGTCATTGCGTCTTTACGCTTATTTCTTCTGCGTGCGTTGCCTTTTTTTCTTCCAAATTACCGCAACCGCTTACGATCTGCCGCTCTTCTCTGCATTGTCGCTGCAGAATCGCTTTCCCACCAAAGCCACCCAATCCAATCTTTTTCGCTTCTGCTGTTGTGTCTTTGTGGTTTCTCGCCGCCGCTGCGTCGCCGTGCATGTTGGAGCCGAGCCGCCTGTTGCCGACCGCGTGGGGGGCCTGCGCTGGACTGCAGTTGCTGGCGCCGCTGTTTTTTTTCCGAGCGCTGCTTCTCTGCCGAGCCGACGACCTGTGCTGTCGATTGCCGCTGCTGTGTTGATTTCCTGGCTGCCGCCGAGTGCTGCTCCTATTGTATATCCTGCTGCTAAATTACCAAGGTATTTGAGGCTTGTGGTTTAGTATTGTTTTGTGATTCGTTTGGTGCATGATTAGAGGTCAATTAGGTAATACTAATTAGTGGTTATTAGTTTGGCCGTGTAGTTTTACATGCATGAACGTTAGAGTAGTATTGTCGAGTCATGGGCTAATTGGTGTTGCATGCGTTGTAGATACGTATTTATCTGGTTATTAAAGGAGAGAGAGGAGCTAGTATGTTTTGCTGTAATAGTAAGGGAATTAATAGCATGTTTTATTATGACAATCGGACTAGTAGATGTTGAGTTATGTTTTTGAGAAGCCCGCTGTTTTTAGGGTTATCGTCTTTAGGCGCTGTTTTGGTAGATCGGTTATTAAAAATAGTAAATGGCTTAATTAGAGTTTTTGATCTACATGAAAGTTGTAGATAATTGTCCAATGGTTCTGTAGGATCTGAGAACGCGTATTTTGGTTGAGTAAAACTAAAGTTATGAAATTATTAAGTCTGCTGTTCCGAAGCGGACAGATCGGCTTTCGGAGCTAAATACGGAGGGTTAGATGATTTAATTAGAAGGCGGTGTAATCTAAGAAAATGTGGATAATTTTATAAAGAATCCAGAATGGGTTGGTTTGTGGTGATCGGACTTTCGAGTCAAAAGTTACGTTCGTTTTAGTAATAAGTCAGCTATGGGTAACTTTTCGGTACCGGTGCAACGTGGTATATTTGGGGACGTGTAGGAGCGATGTATATTGATTGTTATTATTATGATGCTGTAGCTTGTATTGAGATGGGTGTATTTAATGTAGGAGAAGCGTCGTACTTGTTGCCGTCTGCTAGCCAAATTGTGCGTCGCAACTAGTACAGGCAAGTGCATGGTAGACAGCGATCAATGATCGATCACTGTTTTCTTTATCTTTCAGTACCATTATTGTTGTGCTTTTATTCTGTTTAATTGCAAACAAATAATTGGTATGTTTATATCTTTGTTGATGAGCATGATGGAAAGTTGGATATGATGTTTATGATGGAGTTTGCATGTTTGCATTCATAAGCATCTTTGCATAAGAGAAGGTGATCTTGATGATCACAACTCCACGGGAGTAGAGGAGGTCCCCGATCCTTATGGAGGAACGGGCTTGAGAGTGAATGTTGTCGCGAGCATTCACTCACGCTATACCGGTATACGCGAAAAGAAGTGCATGTGGGCATATAGATTAGAGTTGCATTGATATTCGAGATTGATGAATAAGAATGTGAATGGAAGTGCATGTGATGATAATGAAGTTATTGAATGCTGTTGATTTATTATTGTTCGTTGTTTATGGATGTGTTTGCTGAGTCGTGGACTCACCCTTGCTCTACTGTTGTTTTTAGGTGACCTTCGAGGATGCCGTAATTGAGAGCGAATAGAGCACATGGGCATCACATGATCATTCGCCATGATAATCTTTTCATTCAATATTGGTTTACACTTGGACATGTTAGTTATTGAATAATGTTTAGGATATCATTTGGACTAGACTATTTGCTTTATTAATTTGGATTCATTGGTTGATGCTGCTTTGGATTATTTGCCTGGTTATAATTTCCCATTGCTTATTTATTGTCGCTTGATCCATTATTATACATGTTCGTTTGTGATCCATTGATATGTTAATCATTGCTTCTTTGCTGTAATTTCTATAATGTGTCGATAATTATTAGATTAAAGTGTAGTGTGGTGGCATTCTAGGCTCAGTGTTGGGCTGGGGTGTTACAGTTGGTATCAGAGCGGGCTTTAGGTCCGTGGTGAATAGATTAACAACATAGGCAAACTAAAATTGTTAAAATTTGTTTAGTATTAGTAAATCAACTAAAATTTGCTAATGGTTAACTAACCTAAAACTTGACACACTAGTGCACAGTAGGTTAGAGAGAGGTACGAATATAGTTTTACGCTTCCGTTATGTTGTTTATTGATGAAGGAGTTTATTTTGATCGTTGAGCTCATTGTGAATTGTTGATTGTGGTTGATAGCTATGCCGAGGGGTAGAGGACGTGGTCGTGGTGGCCGCGGTCGTGGAGGTCGTGGTCGCGGGCGAGGTTCCGTGGAGCCACCTCCTGTAGCAGATGAGTCAGTAGCTGAGGGGGTTGCTGTTGACCCGCCTCCGGTTGGGGTCCAGGATGAGACGCCCGCTTTGCTGAGAGAGTTGGTGGGAGAGATCCGTGCTCTTCGTCAACAGCGCCGGCAGCCTCGTTCTCGCGCATCTGTTGTTGCTCTGCCGCACATCCACCGGTTCCGAGGCGCGGATGTCACTTCGAGAGTGGATGGGGTTGAGGTTGGATCCGCTTGATTTGCCTGCACACCGTCCAAGCAATGGACCGGTTGCGATACATGGAGAGGCGCTTGGAGCTTTAGAGATGTCTTCACTTGAGGGTCCGTTTGTAGCCTTTCAATTTGAAAGGGCAGCGGATATTTGGTGGGAGGGCGTGTTGTCTTCGAGGACCGCCACCAAGGGCCATCACTTGGGAGGATTTTGTTGATCGCCAAGGGAAGTTCTACCCTATTCTTTTGTTGAGAAGATGGAGGTTGCCTTGACGACCTTTGCTCAAGGGAAGAGATCTATTCTTGAGTATGAGGCCGAGTTCAACAACTTGGTTCGCTTTGTCCCTTCAAGAGCTTAACGATGATCTTCGAAGGCCAAGAGGTTCCGCTGGTCTCAACTCGAGTACCAAGCATGTGTTGGGAGCTACTCCACTCGTGATTACGCTCTGTGGTGGAGCAAGCTAGGGGCATGGAGTTGGAGATGCACGACACAAAGGGCGCAAGCCTCTGTGGATCTGTTGTTTCTGGTGGTGACCAAGAAGAGAGCTCTGTTGCTTCAAGAAATTCAAGGAGGACCGCAGCTTTCAGTGTCTAGCGATCGAGGCCGTTCCTTCTTGGCGCCTCGTCCTTTGCAGTACTCCACTCTTCTTCGTCTGTCCCCGGCAGGTATGCTTTGCTTTAAGTGCGGTGATGGACACTGCTACGCTGAGTGCACTTGGACGGGTGATTGCCGCCGGTGTGGCCGACCGGTCACAAGGAGCGGGTGTGTCGCCGTAACCCCGCTAAGCGTGATCAAGTGGGAGCTCGTGCCATCTTCCTCTTCTTGATGGGTCCCGCCGAGGATCTTTCCGATGATGATCGCTCCTCCAATGATGCCGCTTCCTTCACTTGGGCGCCTCAAATAGGTACTACGGCACCGCCACCATCGCACCGCTTCAGTTGCACGACCGCTTTACCGCACCGCCACAAAGATTGTTGGGGCTCGCGCCGCCCGCCGTCGTCTTCTTTTCGCCATGGCGCCACCGGAGGTACGCCATGCCCACAATGAGTCCGTGGGTCGCCCCGACGTGGTGACAGTACTTTGCTTGTGGATTCGCTTGATGCTTTAGTCCTTTTGATTCGGGGCTACCTTTTCGCTTGTTTCGCTTGCGCTTGCTAGAAGAGCGAATTTGAGTATGCATGGATTCCTCATCGGTGTTGGTTAGTTCTCCGGGGTATTATTGCTAGCTCTACCGCTTGTCCCGGTGTTCTATTGCCATTGATGGAGAGAAGTTCACGCGAATTTGATAGTTATTCAAATGGAGCCGCTCGATGTTATCTTGGGTATGGATTGGTTGCACTTTATCGAGCCGTGATATCCTTTACTTAGAGAATACTGCGTGCGCACTCGCCTGGGAGACGTTGACCTTTCAGGAGTGCGCCCGCGCTCTCTTTCGATATACCGGATTGTTTCGGTCGTCAGCGCAGGAAAATCGGGCTTCTTTTAGCTCTTCTTGAGAAACCGAGCGTGGCTTCGCAGATTGAGGAGATCCCGTGGTTAGTGATTATCCGATGTGTTCCCACCGATCTTCCGGTTTGCCACCGCAGCGAGACGTGGAGTTTCGATTGATCTCGTTCCGTACTCGCCCCATCTCGATGCCTCCATATCGATTAGCACGTCCGCTCGGGGACGAGTTGAAGAAGCGATTGGATGATTTGTTGGCTAAAGGTTTGATCAGCGTAGTGTATCGCCATGGGGAGCTCTGCTCGCTCACGAGAAGAAGGATGGGAGTTGGCGCATGTGTATTGATTATCGTGGCGCTTAATGCAGTCACAATCAAGAATAAGTATCCATTGCCCCGCATTGAGGATTTGTTTGATCGGTTGAATGGAGCTCAAGTGTTCTCCAAGATTGATCTCCAGTCAGGGTATAATCAAATCCGTGTGCGTGAGCGTGATGTTGAGAAGACCGCTTTCTCCACCGTATGGGCATTATGAGTATAAAGTTATGTCTTTTGGATTGACTAATGCACCTGCCATTTTTATGGAGACCATGAACAACATGTTACACGAGTATCTAGATGATTTCGTGGTGGTGTTTATTGATGATATTCTTATCTATTCCAAGACCAATGAGGATCATGAGCGCCATTTGAGGTCGGTTTTAGATACTTTGAGAGAGCACAAGTTCTATGCTAAGTTGAAGAAGTGTGAGTTCGGATTTCGTAGTGGATTTTCTAGGTCATGTGATTAACCCTGGTATTGTTTGTTGATCCTAGTAAGGTCTCTACAAAGGTGGATTGGAAGAGGCCGACTAGTGTGAAGGAGGTGAGGAGTTTCTTGGGTTTGGTTTGGTTATTATCGGCGTTTTGTGCAGATTTCTCTATCATCGCCAAACCGATGTCTCACTTACTCGTAAAGGTGTGAGATTCCGTGGATCGATGAGTGTGAGCGCAGTTTACGATTTTGAAGGACAGGTTGGTGACCTCTCCTATTCTCACTCTTCCCGAGCCGGAAGCGGTTCACGCCTTTTCAGATCGTCTCGAGTGGGTCTTGGCCGTGTTCTCATGCAAGACGGTAAGGTGATTGCTTATGCGCCGAGGCGCTTAAAGAAGCACGAGCAGAATTATCCCACTCATGATTTGGAGTTGGCTGCGGTTGTTTTTGCTCTCAAGATTTGGAGGCATTATCTATACGGCGAGCCTTGTGATATTTTCACAGATCATAAGAGTCTCAAGTATATCTTCACTCAGAAGGATCTGAATTTGAGGCAAAGGAGGTGGTTGGAGTTGATCAAGGATTATGATCTTACTATTCAGTATCATCCAGGCAAGGCCAATGTAGTTGCGGATGCTCTTAGTCGCAAGGCGACTCCTGCTACTCTAGATTGCCTCATTGCTGATTTTGATCGCATGGGAATATCTTATTGTTATGCCGGCACGACACATGTTGAGACACAGTTGATTCTTGAGTCAGCTATTCCAGACCGTGTGCGGGAAGCACAACAGAGTGACCGGTTATTACAGGAGGTTAGGAAGCGTCTGGATGAAGGCAAAGAGGGTGATTTTAGTATGGATGATTCTGGTACTTTGAGGTTTAAAGGACGCCTTTGCGTGCCACAAAAGGCGGAGGTCAAAGATGATATCTTGAGGGAGGCACATCGCACTCCGTACACTATTCATCCTGGTGAGACTAAGATGTATCGAGATCTCAAATGTAATTTTGGTGGAAAAGAATGAAGGTGGACATTGCTAACTATGTAGTTTCTTGTGGTGTGTGTCGCCAAGTGAAAGCCGAGCACAAGCGCCCCGCAGGTTATTGCGACCTTTGGAGGTACCCGCTGGCCTTGGGATGATATCTCTATGGACTTTGTGGTGGCGTTACCTCGTTCGCCGAGGGAAGGATGCGCTTTGGGTAGTGGTGGATCGATTCAAAAAGTCAAGACACTTTATTCCTATTCGCACGACAAATTCAATGAGTGATCTAGCTCCTATTTATGTGCGAAATAGTGAGACGCATGGTGTGCCAAAGACCATCGCTTCGACAGGACGCCAAGTTTGTCTCCAAGTTACGGGAGAGTCTGCAGAGTGCATTGGGCACACAATTGCGCCTTAGTACAAACGTTTCACCCACGCATGATGGGCAATGAGGCGCACTATTCGGACTTTGGAGGATATGTTGCGATCTTGCGTTCTATCTTGGAAGGGTAGTTGGGAGGACCAGCTGCCACTTGCGAGTTTGCTTATAATAATAGTTACCATTCCAAGATTAGAGCCGCCATTTGAGGTTCTCTATGGCGGAAGTGCAGATCGCCACTTTGTTGGGATGCGCTTGGAGAGAAGGCAATTTTGGGTCCGATTTGGATTCAAGACCGTTGAGCGTGTGGCCATGGTGAGGCGTAATCATTAGCGGCTCGAGTAGACGTAAAAGTTATCTTGATTTGAGGAGACGTGACTTGGAGTTTGCGGTGGGTGACCAGGTGCTCTTGAGAGTGTCTCCCACTAAAGGCGTTGTCCGATTCGGTACCAAAGGAAAGCTTAGCCCGAGGTACGTTGGACCGTTCCCGATTATTGCAAGAATTGGAAAGTTAGCCTATCGCCTGGACCTTCCTGAGTCCATGCGTGGAGTTCATAATGTGTTTCACGCCTCGATGCCGAAAGTTTTGAGAGATCCGAGCATAAGATTTCGTTAGAGCCGCTGACTATTGAGCAAGACCTCACGGTTGAGTCGCGTCCGCCACGCGATTCGGAGAGGTCGAGCGAGGCCGAGGCACAAGACGTTGGTATACGTCAAGGTGCTGTGGACGCATCAGTCTGAGAGAGAAGCGACTTGGGAGTTGGAGTCTCGCATGCGCGAGCATTACCCGGAGTTGTTCACGTCGGGTAAGTGTTGTTTTGTTGTTTAATTTCAGCAGAGTTGTTTTTATTTGAGTAGAACAGCGAGTAGAATTCGGGGTCGAATTCCGTTAAGGGGGGTAGAATGTAATACCCTGAAAAAAATAATATTAATAAAAGCGTATTAAGGGTCGGAGAGTAATTAATTAAATAGTATCAATAAATAATTAATTAATAACGCTTTAAGGGTCACAGCAATTAAATAAAAGAACTTGGGAAAATAGTATTTTCGGAATTTTGTGGGTTATATAAATGGATTGTGGATTCTTTTTTTTAGAAACCCTAAGCAGCTTTTTCCTATTTTCCTGCGCGCCGCCAACCAAAAATTTCTCGCATTTGCGTCTTTGCTTCTTATTCTTCTGCAGTCTTGCCTTTTTCTTCCAAACTACCGCAACCGCTTCGATCTCGCCGCTTTCTCTGCCGCCATTGAATCGCTTTCCCACCGCCACCAATCCAATCTTTTTCTTCACGCATGTGTCTTTGTGGTTTTCTGCTGTTGCCGTGCGCTGCATGTTGGAGCCGAGCCTTTGCTGCCGATCGCGTGGGGCCTGCTATGGATCGCAGCTTCTTTGGCGCCATTTTTTTTCCGAAGCCGCTTCTCGCGAGCCGACGACTGTCTTTGTCGATTGCCGCCTTGTGTTGATTTCCTGGCTGCCGCCGAGTGCTGCTCCTATTGTATATCCTGCTGCTAAATTACCAAGGTATTTGAGGCTTGTGGTTTAGTATTGTTTTGTGATTCGTTTGGTGCATGATTAGAGGTCAATTAGGTAATACTAATTAGTGGTTATTAGTTTGGCCGTGTAGTTTTACATGCATGAACGTTAGAGTAGTATTGTCGAGTCATGGGCTAATTGGTGTTGCATGCGTTGTAGATACGTATTTATCTGGTTATTAAAGGAGAGAGAGGAGCTAGTATGTTTTTTGTAATAGTAAGGGAATTAATAGCATGTTTTATTATGACAATCGGACTAGTAGATGTTGAGTTATGTTTTTGAGAAGCCCGCTGTTTTTAGGGTTATCGTCTTTAGGCGCTGTTTTGGTAGATCGGTTATTAAAAATAGTAAATGGCTTAATTAGAGTTTTTGATCTACATGAAAGTTGTAGATAATTGTCCAATGGTTCTGTAGGATCTGAGAACGCGTATTTTGGTTGAGTAAAACTAAAGTTATGAAATTATTAAGTCTGCTGTTCCGAAGCGGACAGATCGGCTTTCGGAGCTAAATACGGAGGGTTAGATGATTTAATTAGAAGGCGGTGTAATCTAAGAAAATGTGGATAATTTTATAAAGAATCCAGATTAAAGTGTAGTGTGGTGGCATTCTAGGCTCAGTGTTGGGCTGGGGTGTTACAATAATTGCCAATGTGTTCATCAAGGGGGAGATTGTGGATTTCATGGGGATATGTTCCAGATCTTAGGATGATGTGACAATTGGCAATGGCGTTCTGATTTGTCGCTTCACGTGTTTTCGACAAAGTTACAGTGCTTATCGATAGGGCGGTCCGACCGCCCTTGCACGCGGGTCCGACCGGTCCCAAATCGGTCGGGACGGCCATGCGGGGAGGTCGGACCGGCGGTGACCAAAGTGGTCAAAACTAGCTGGGCCAAAAATAGGTGTTGTAGGCAAGTGAGGGATCCCAATGCACTTGGTCTCATGATTTTGGAGTCTCCATAAAAGTTCTATTGGTTTAATGTTTCGTAAGGTTTGATTTTCAGGTTGAAATTGGCTAAGTCCCAAGGCGGTCCGACCGCTCACGAGGAGCGGTCCGACGTTAGGGCTGGTCTCGACCGCTCATATGGAGCGGCCGACCGTTTTACTTGAACGTCGGCCAACTTCGTGGCGATGTTGTTTTGTTAGGTCAAAGTCATTGGTTTCATGGCATATGATTTGCATGATGCATGTTTTGACTAACATGGGTCAAGTTGTGAAGAACTTGTTCCCGAATACATGTTTGCTTGTCGTGGTTGTGCAGGTTGCTTGGTGGTCAACGACGGTCAATCTGCGGGAGGATCGGACTAGACTTGGAGAGTTGAGGTCCGAACGATCGATGATGCCGGTGAGGTTAATGACTCAAGCGTGACACAAGATGGACAAGGGTGACCTATTGGCGAATCCATGGCGCATGGTGAAGCGGTTTAGGTCAAAAGGTTAAAGACGGCGCTTATGCGAGCGTGCGTGTGTGACCCGCTTGTTAGTAGGCCTTAACGGAGCCCAATTGAGTCAAACCCTAGGAGTTCTAGGCCTCCACTATAAATAGGAGGAGGTGGTGGCTGCACCTCTCTCGCCTTTTATGTTTCAAAACCCTAATTGTCTTTAGGGAGTTGAGGTGGAGGCTAGGGCTCTTGATGGTTTGTGGTGAATTTCGTGATCTTTGATTGTCCACCGATCCATGATGGCGTGGTGTAATCCAAATGACGATCACGTTCTTAATCTATGCAAGGTTTGCTTGAGATAAGTCTCTTTTCGCTCTTGCTTTCAATTTGGTGATTTTAGGGCTTTCTTTGATCCGCAAGTTTGTGATTGATTCTTTCACGTGGATTAGCTTGCTGTGATATGTGTGAATCTATCTAGCATCATCTTGATCATCAATCTCTCACGAACAAGCTTTAGGATCAAGTTTTCGTTCTTGCCCTTTTAGACCTTCATTGTTCGATTGGCAATTGTTCAGATATCTCCAAGAATTATCATTATATTCGATTGGAATAGGTCCTCAATAGCATAACGAAGGTGTGTGCAAAGTTTCATAAAGATTGGAGTTGAGAATCAAAAGTTTCACCTAATTGCAACTTCGCCATCGGGATTTTATCGTTGCGGTCGCTTCGAGTCGGCCGGTCGATCATTGTCATCACCGGTCCGACCGATTTTGGAGCGGTCCGACCGCCAAAGACAACGCCGGTCGACCGCCCGGAAATCGGTCCGACCGGTTGAGTCCAGCGGTCAGACCGCCCGTGCTGTGAGTTTGCAGTCTTAGTTGATTTTGTTATTTTGCTTAGGGATTTAATTGGATTCAATACTAGTCTTCATTTGATCGGTATATTGATCTTCATAGCTTCATCATAGCTATTGGAGTGAAATTGTGTTGAATTCATTATTTGGGAAAAAGTGAGCGTGCTCCTATTCACCCCCCCCCCCTCTAGTCGCCTTTTCAGTCCAACACAATGTCAAGGAAGTGAGGAGTTTTCTGGGTTTAGCTGGCTATTACCGGCGTTTTGTGGAGGGTTTTTTGACCATTGCTAGACCGATGTCCCAGCTGACACAGAAAGGTGTCAAATTCCAGTGGTCAGATGCGTGTGAGTGCAGTTTCTGTACTTTTAAAGATAGGTTGGTGACCGCACCAATGCTTACCCTTCCTGTGCCTGGGAAGCGGTTCACCATATATTCAGATGCATCTAGAGTTGGACTTGGTTGTGTGCTCATGCAGGATGGCAAGGTGATTGCCTATGCATCGAGACAGTTGAAGAAACATGAGCAGAATTACCCTACTCATGATTTAGAACTTGTTGTAGTGGTTCTTGCTTTGAAGATATGACGTCATTATTTGTACTGCGAATCTTGTGACATATTCACTGATCACAAGAGTCTAAAATACATCTTTACCCAGAAAGACTTAAACCTGAGACAGGGGAGATGGTTAGAGTTGATAAAAGACTATGATCTCACTATTCAGTATCACCCTGGTAAGGCTAATGTGGTAGCAGATGCTTTGAGTCGCAAGACGACACCTCCTACTCTCAGTTGTCTTATTGCTGATTTTGAGAGTATGGATATTTCCTTTTGCTTTACGGGTACCGCCCAGACCGAGACTCGGTTGCTTCTTGAGTCAGCCCTTCCAGATTGAGTGCGGGAAGCACAACAGCATGATCAGATGCTCCAGCGAGTGAGGAAGCGTTTTGTTGAGGGCAAGCAAGGCCACTTCAATGTAGATAAGTCTGGTGCATTGCGTTTTAAAGGTTGCCTCTGTGTACCAAGGAGGCTCAGGTTAAAGATGAGATTCTAAGTGAAGCACATCGTACTCCGTATACCGTACATCCTGATGAGACCAAGATGTACAAGGACTTGAAGAAGAGTTTCTGGTGGAAAAGGATAAAGGTTGATATCGCTCAATATGTAGCATCTTGTGGAGTTTGCCAGCGAGTCAAGGCTGAGCATAAGCGACCAGCAGGTTTGCTGCAACCTTTGGAGGTTCCAGTCTGGCCGTGGGATGATATATCCATGGATTTCGTAGTTGGTTTACCTGGCACGCAGTGAGGAAAGGATGCTATTTGGGTCATAGTGGACCGGTTCAGTAAGTCTGCACATTTTATTCCTATTCATACAAGAAATTCAGCAAGTGATTTGACTCCTCTCTATGTTTGAGAAATAGTGCGGTTGCACGGGATTCCTAAAACCATTGTTTCTGATCGAGATGCCAAATTTTTCTCCAAGCTTTGGGGGAGTTTGCAATGTGCCTTGGGCACACAACTTCGTCTTAGTACCGCTTTTCACCCCCAAACAGATGGTCAGTCTGAACGCACCATACACACACTAGAGGATATGCTCACATGTTGTGTTATGTCTTGGAAGGGAGGCTGGGAAGATCATTTGGCTTTGGCAGAGTTCGCCTATAACAACAGCTATCACGCTAGTATTCGAGCTGCTCCGTTTGAGGTTCTTTATGGGCGGAAGTGCAAATCCCCGTTGTGTTGGGATGCAGTTGGAGAGCAAGCAGTTTTGGGTCCCGATTGGGTTCAAGAGATCGTGGGATGAGTAGCGAGATTAGAAAGAATCATTGGTGTCCAGAGCGCATGTAAGAGCTATGCAGATGTCAGAAATTTGGAATTTGAAGTGGGGAACAAGGTTCTGTTGAGAGGATCGCCCACCAGAGGCGTGGTGCGGTTTGGTACCAAAGGGAAGCTTAGCCCGAGGTACGTTGGGTCATTTCCAATCGTGGCACGAATTAGAAAATTGGCTTATCATTTGGATCTTCTTGAGACCATGCGCGGAGTTCATAACGTGTTTCATGTTTCGATGTTGAGGAAATTCCTGAGAGATCCAGAACATGCTATTCCTTTCGAGCCTTTGAGCATTGAGCAAGACCTTACCTTCGAGTCCCGGCCAGTGAAAGTATTAGAAGAGTCTGAACGGGTTCCAAGGTACAAGGCCCTGAAGTATGTTAAGATTCTTTGGTCTCATCAAATGGAGAGAGAGGCCACTTGGGAGCTAGAGTCCCGCATGCGAGAGCAGTATCCAGATCTGTTTGCTTCTGGTACGTGTTAAATCGTTGATTTCAATTCTGTGGTATTCTGTTCTCGTAATCGTTTCAATGGTTAGAATTCGGGGTTGAATTCCGTTAAGGGGGTAGAATGTAATATTCTAAATTTCGTTTAGGCATGATTTTATTCGGGAGAGAGAACTTTTTAAAAAAAATCAAAGTTTTGGGGGAATTTTTGGACCTTGGGCCAACGGCCCAGGCTAATGGAACCCTGGCAGGCCTATGGCCAGCCAAGAGTGGGCCAAGGAGGGGGAGGCGCACCAGGCCCAAGGCCCATGCGCCCCCACTCCCCTCCTAACCCTAACCGACCCCCTTCTTCCCTCTCCCTCCCCATTCCCTCCTTGAGCCGCCACCCCCCACTCCCCAAACCGAAGCAGCCTCCTGCCCCTGGCGCCGCCTCCTACCCTTGGTTCCGTCCCCTGGTGATCCCCGGTGCTGCCCTCCATGGTCTTCCCCGACGCCGCCTCCTCCGGCCCTCTCATCCAACCGGTTTTTCTTCTGTTGTGGCCGGCCATTGAAGGGAGAAAGAAGGAGAATAGGGGGAGTTCTTTGGGAGGTTGAACACTGTCTCCCTGCGGGTCTTCAAGGGTAACGACAAGTTGGTTTCATTGTTTGATGCCTATTGGATGAGAAATTGATTAGTAAGATTGAATCGAATTGCTACGGTAGAATTTCTAGAATCTGTCCAGAATGTTGTGTGCCCAGTTTCGGCCTCTTAGATGCCGATCTGGAGGTCCTCACCTTCTATATAATTGTATCCACGGTTCTTAGATTTCCATAGCAGCCAAGATCACCATAATACGATCTACGGTTCAAAAGTTACGATAGATTCTTTCCTGCTGTCCTGAGAAACCTGACGAGAATTGTCAGTAAAGTTGTT
Source organism: Hsuehochloa calcarea (assembly GCA_036346395.1). Lineage (NCBI taxonomy): Eukaryota > Viridiplantae > Streptophyta > Magnoliopsida > Poales > Poaceae > Hsuehochloa > Hsuehochloa calcarea. The sequence continues at coordinate 50,404,880 of CM070593.1, read as the reverse complement.
TAATGAAATAGGACTTGTTTAGGATCAGATTCAGATTTGTCACCCAAAAAGATTTCTGAAGATAATTTTATCATATTTCCAGATTGAAAAAGAATACTCAAATTGCACTTATAGATTAAAAGTTATGTTATGTTCTTCACTGTTGTTCTGATCGTCTGGACAGATGTCTGTCAGGCATTTTCACCTACTATTTAGTCAAATATTTTGGTAGAATTAGGAAATATTGTCAACTAGAGTTTTGAAGGTTTTATCGTTAAGTTTCATTGGGCATTGGACTCATATCATTCCGAGTTACAAATCATTAGATATGAATTTTTCCGTGCCACTGTCCAGAATCGTTTTAGATGGATGAATTGTGTGTTTTCAGTTCGGTCTATTCGTTGTATTGGGTAGTCAAGGGGTTATTGTAGATCACCGGTAGCATTGTCATATCATGTTGTTCTTATTTTGAGTATATAATTGTGTAGGCGGCGAGGCGGCGAGTATAGGAGCACCTTCGTTGCCTCCTAGCACGTCACATCGCGGAAGGCAAGTACAATGTGTTAAGATATATTGATTTCTATTGAATATTTGTTGATGTGCTGTTAATGTTATGATCCATGTTTATACTCCATGATATACATTCTGTTCTTAATTGATAATCCATGTGGAAGAAAGTGGTGAGATTTATTGCATATGTTTCATTCCATTCATGCGTTGTTCAAGTTCCGTTCACGGGAGTGGAATTGTAAAGACCCATCAACTCCAGTATGGTCATGTAAGACCCACCATTCCAATGTAGGAAAATTTTGGACACCCGTATGAAACGTTCTTCATACGGTGATTGGATCTCCGGACTTTGTTGAGTACGGGCTTAGGTGAACACCGACGGGTGTGTCACTTGCTATACCGGTATGAGCATGTGTGCAGTCCATTCCTTTCCATGCATCCATTCATTCCATACATACACATATATTTCCAGAGCTGAGTTCATAATTCATAATGTGGCTGACATGTTCAGAATTTTGTATGATCAATTGTTTATTGTACTTGCTGAGTTTCGACTCATTCTTATTTTCTTTATTTATTTAGGCGAACGTTGATGATGGCTTTGTTGGGAGGGAGTAGACCATCACTTTTCACTCAGTTCACTATAATTTACCTTCAATAATAAATTCGATTATGTCTTCCATTTGTTAATTCAGGAAGTGTAATAAATAAATTCAAGACTGCATGATATTTCTCTCCAGGTTATGTTTTGTTAATTATTGCTAGTGGTTTGTTTTATTCACTCTCTGATTATACTCAGAGGAATTTAGTCTTTATTCCTGCCATGCTGGTATTAAAGTTGGTCTCTTTATGTACTTAGAGGAGTTACAGTTTTAATTCTTCCGCAATGTGGTTGTATGATAGTTATTTAGGTAACATCTTGGCTTCCGAATAGCCAGGGTGTTACAGTTGGTATCAGAGCGGGCTTTAGGTCCGTGGTTAATTCAAACATCTTAAAATTGACATACTATGCACAGTAGGAGGGGATGGGTAATTCATTTCTTCCGCATTTTTCATTGATGTGACTCGAATAACGAGTTGTTGCTGAATTGTTTTATGCTATATTGTGGTTAAACTAAGTATTTGGTTTTATTTGCTGTGGTGTTCTTAGATGGCAAGAGGTAGATGTCGTGGCCGTGGTCGTCCACCGACCCATGGTCGTGGTCGTGGACGCGGTCATTGTGTCTTCGCCGCCCGAGGGTTTGGCCGGTCTCGCATCGAGGAGATTGCCTCAGCTGCTCCTCCCGTCGCAGAGTCTCCGGCCAGCGTCGTGAATATCATTCGAATCTTCTTCGAGGAGAACCAAAGAACTCCGCCAAAGAATTGCGGTGGCATTTCGCGCCACGCTCTGCGGCGGAACCCGCGCAATAGCAGTTCGACCCGAGGCTAGGATGAGTCTCCGTGAGTGGATGTCGCTTCGCCTGGACACCTTTGACAGAGCAGGTACTCCGGTTCAAGCTGCAGACTGGTTGAGGTATATGTACATGCATGCATACGTACGAATAAAACCGCATGTGTATAGAGGTAGGGGAGCAAAAAGCTTAGTGTAACACCTTGGCTATTCGGAAGCCAAGATGTTACCTAAAGAACTAACATACAACCACATTACGGAAGAATTTAAACTGTAACTCATCTAAGTACATAAAGAGATCAACTGTAATAGTAGCATGGCAGGAATAAAGACTGAATTCATCTGAGTATAATCAAAGAGTGATTAAAAAACCACTAGCAGCATTTAAATAAACATAACATGGAGAGAAATATCAACCAATCCTAACTTTATTTATTATAGTTCCTCAATTAACGAATGGAAGACATAATCGAAACTTATTTTTGATGGTAAAATATGGTGAACTGCGTGAAAAGTGCTTGTCTACTCCCTCCCAACATAGTCATCATCAACGTTCACCTAAATAAAAAAAAAACAAAACAAGAATGAGGGGGGAGGGTGAATAGGAGGTTTCTAAAAAAACTTATGCTCTAATTACAATTTTAACAAATAATGATTTCTAACACAAGTCAAGAGATAAATGCTAAGATCACTAAGTCACCCCAAGATTATATCAATACTAAATACAATTCTAGCTAAACAATTCTATACAGATAAGTGACTAGAAATGAAAGTGCGGAAATAGTAAATACAAGAGAGAAACCCCCCAATGAAGACAATCGATGTTTTACCGTGGTATCGAGGACTTACCGGTCTTCACTAGTCCACGTTGAGGTAAACCCAAATGAATTGGACCAGCTCCATGAATTGAGCCTAATACATCTCAATTCCACTAGTGTTGCTCTTCCTCCACTCCGGAGATGGTGAGCATCGAACTACTCACAACCGGTGCCGGGCCTCTTCACAACCTTTTGAAGAGATTACCACACAAACTTCCTCCAAGCCATCTAGGAGCCGGCAATCACCATGAATAATAAATCACAACCCTTTCTTGAAGGTTATCAAGTTCCAAAGAGATCAACAAATGATGTAAATGTACTTCAATGCTCTCAACTACCTCAAAATATGAAATATAAGAAAATGAGTAGTAGATAGTGCACCAATGGCTCAAAGGTCTTCAATGAGATCAGGGGGTAAGAGCTTGGTGCTGGTGAGGGGGTATTTATAGCTCCCAACCACAAATTCGACTGTTTGAAGCAAATCCATAAATAATTCAGCAGGTGTGGTACTACCGCCATTGATCGGTCGGTACTATTGCACCTATTGTTCAAAGGTCACCTAATGTTTCTAAACTAGCCGTTTTGGTCTGGTGTGGTACTACCGTACTCACAAGGTAGGGCTCTCTAGAGATTACATATCGCCAACTAGAGATCGGTCCTACCGCTCCTCTGGTGCGGTTATACCGTTTTTCACTAAGATTTTTTCCAGATATTGTTCTAAATACAATGCATGTCTCATAGTTGATCAAAGTGGCACAAAATAAATTTTCAAGCTACTAGTCATGATCCCTCTTTGTAGAACGACATCTAGCCTATAAATCTGATCTTTCCATCAATCACCGAGACCAGTAAAACTATAAAAGGGTCCTTGGGCTACATAATACCTTTGTCTTGAGCCATGTCAATCCTTTATCATCTTTGCATTACCATTTCAATGTTGTCATCCATAATCCAGGACTAAGCCTTTGAAACATCTTAGCACACAAGTTAGTCCTTTAATACATTGTTGTCATTAATTACCAAAATTATTTTTAGGGGCATAGATGCTTTGACATCTCCACTCCAAGTTTAGATGCATGCATGTATATATGCATTCATGATATTATACTTGTTCGACGTCCTCTTCTCTTTTGCTGGTCACTCCTCTTCTTCAACGTTGGCCAACTCAAAGATGTTTGAATGAACCACGGACCTAAAGCTCACTCTGATACCAACTGTAACACCCTAGCTATTCGGAAGCCAAGATGTTAAATAAAGAACTATCATACAACCACATTATGGAAGAATTTAAAGTATAACTCCTCTAAGTACATAAAGAGATCAACTTTAATAGCAGCATGGCAGGAACAAATACTAAATTCAGCAAAGTATAATCAGAGAGTGAATAGAACAAACCACTAGCAGCAATTAACAAAACATAACATGGAAAAAAATATAATACAATCTTAAATTTATTTATTACAGTTCCTCAGTGAACAAATGGAAGGCATAATCGATCTTAATATTGAAGGTAAATTATGGTGAACTGAGTGAAAAATACTTGTCTACTCCCTCCCAACACAGCCATCATCAACGTTCACCTAATTAAATAAAGAAAACAAGCATGAGTCGAAACTCAGCAAGTACAATAAATAATTGATCATACAAAATTCTGAACATGTCAACCACTATACTAATTATGAACTTAGCTCTGGAAACTTATGTGCATGTATGGAATGAATGGATGCATTGAAAGGAATAGACTGCACACATGCTCATACCGGTATAGCAGGTGACACACCCGTCGGTGTTCACCTAAGCTCGTAGTTAACAAAGTCTGGGGATCCAATTACCGTATGAAGAACGTTTCATACGGGTGTCCGAAATTGGCCACATTGGAATGGTGGGTCTTACGTGCCCATACTGGAGTTGATGGGTCTTTACAATTCCACTCCCGTGGACGGAACATGAATAACGCATGAATGGAATGAAACATATGCAATGAATGTGTACCACTTTCTTCCACATGGATTACCAATTAAGAACAGAATATATAACATGGAATACGAACATGGATTATCAATTAAGAACGGAATGTATTACATGGAATATGAACATGGATTATCAAATAACAGTACATCAACCATCATTCAACAGAAATCATTACACGTTAATACATTGTACTTGCCTTCCGCGTTGTGACGTGCTATGAGGCAACGAAGGTGCTCCTACACTCGCCGCCTCGCTGCCTACAAAATTATGTATTCCAAATAAGGATGACAGGGTAGGACAATTGCTACCGGTGATCTACAATAACCCCCTGACTACCCAATACAACGAATAGACCCGAACTGGAAACATACAATTCATCCATCTAAAATGACTCTGGACAGCATCATGGAAAAATTCATATATAATGATCTGGGACTCGGAACGACATGAGTCCAGTGCCCAATGAAACTCAACGAGCAAACTGGTGTGTCACTTCATACGGTGATTGGATCTCCGGACTTTGTTAAGTACGAGATTAGGTGAACACCGACGGGTGTGCCACTTGCTATACCGGTATGAGCATGTGTGCATTCCATTCCTTTCCATGCATCCATTCATTCCATACATACACATATGTTTCCAGAGCTGAGTTCATAATTCATGTCAAGTACAATAAAACTAAAATTCAGAATAAAAAATAAAATAAAATTAGCAATTTGATTTCCACATGAATTCATAAGTAAAAGAGTTCATTTCAAATACAACAAAACAGAAATTTGGAATAAAAATAAAACAAAATTAGCAATTTGATTTTCATATGAATTCCTAAGTAAAATCACTAAATAATTATATTCTAAAATAAAATAAACAAAATTGGCAATTAGATTTGTATACAAAATCCCACAAAAAGGAAAAAATAGAATAAAAAAATAAAATTAGCAATTTAATTTCGATACGAACTCCAAAAATTATAATTCAGAATAAAAATTAAACAATAATTGGTCATCAGATTTGTGTACGATATCCAACAAAAAATGAAATTTGTCTTAAAAATAAAATAAAATTAGCAATTTGATTTCAATACAAATTTGAAAGTAAAATATCTAAATAACTATAATTTGGAATAAAAAATTGCAATTAGGTTCAGATACGAATCCCAAGAAAAAGAGCTGAAATTCATAATAAAATATAAAAGAAAAAATGTAATTTCATTTCATACGAATTCCAAAGTGAAATCCCTAAATAACAAAAAAAATCATAATACATTAAATAAATTTAACAATTTGATTTGTGTTGTGAACTCCACTAAAAATAATTGAAATGTTGAATAAAATTAAAAGTTATAACGAGGATGGCACAAATAGTATCGGAGGAGACACAAAAGAGGCCACCACGTTCTCTCTCATGGTCACGTGTTACTATTGTTGCTTCCTATGGAATATAAGTAAAAAATAACTAAAATTTTGAATAAAAAATAATAGGTATAACGAGAATATCACAAATGGTATCGGGGGAGACCACGAAAGAGTGCATTTTCTATTGTCCTATGGAATAAAAATAGAGAATAACAAAAAAAAATGAATAAAAAATTAAAGTTATAGTAAGGATAGCATGAATGGTATTGAAGGGGACAACGAAAGAGTGAAATGACATCGATCTGTCCTACAAGAAGACATTGGCCCATGGGTAAACTGAGAGCCCATGTGGCAATGACGGAGATTAGAATAATGTTGTGCTGCTCACCTTAAACGTTCAACGATGACAATATCGTGCTACTCGCTGGAACCTTTAAAGATAAAGTCCAGTGTTGAAGGAGCCAAGGGCCACGATGACAAGTGGTGAGCGTTGACGTTGTTGAAGAAGTTAGTGACCAAAGAAGCTCGATGATAGGGCAGCCCTAGCAGAAAGGAGAAGAAGTTTTGCCCTGAAGACAAGCTTTGGACGACAGGGGGCATCGAGTATCTAGGAGCATGTCATCACTAGTGAGGGGTGTCACAGGCGATAGTGAAAAGATTCTCTATATTGTTAGACAACGACTAAAGCAGATATGTCGGTATCAGTGAAGATGAGAGGTTATCGCGCTTAGTGAGGAAGCAGTAATATTCTGAATCATCTTAAGAGAGGAAAAATACTTTAGAGAGAATGATTTAATTAGAGAATGGAATTGGACAAGTTTTTTAGGGGATTTTTGTGTAATTCTGAGATCTTGGGCTGTGGACCAAAAGCCCACAACGTGTTGGCCCAAGGGGGCAGCCAAAACCCTAAGTCCTCCCCTCCCCTTACGCCTCCACCTCTCCACCCCCTTTGGCTACCACCCTCTCTCCCCATCTCCCCCTTGGCCGCCACTCTCCTCCCCCTCTTCCCCTTGCGCCACCCCTATCCTCCCAGATCCAAACCCTCCTGTTGCCTCATCTCCCCCATTGTTGTCCCCTGGAGACGCCATCTCCCTGTAGTTGGCCGGCCACTAGGGAGAAGAGGGAGAGGAGGAGGTAGATGAAGGGAGGTCTTCGTGAGAGTTTTAGCGAGGTCCAGAGAAGAATTCGTGGGTACCTTCATGTTCTCCATTAGATTTTGTAAATTTTTCATATGTGATCTGTTACCAATAGTCAAACTGGTCTCCTATTGTGTAGATTGATATTTCTGTAGCTCTGTTAATTCGTAAGTTTGGGATAGTTTCAAGCAGATTCAACATTTAGGGTCTCCTAGAGTTATGTGGGTAATCGTTATGGCTTTCTCGGAAGTATTAATATGTAATTTTTGGTTGGATAATTATTTAGTTATGATTTTTGCAAGTCTGAGTGCCTGTTTAGTGTCTGGATTCTGGTAGCGAGTATAGTTCTGTGAATTAGGGTCTGGAGATGGACGAATCTGGTCGGTTGATTTGAATTAATTTTGTAGATAACTTTACGATGATTTCAGAGAGTCCAAGTTCATATTTTTTTGACAATTAGAATGAAAGTTGTGAAATTTTGAAGTTGTTGTAGATCTGTCCTTCTGTTGGAGACAGTAGAGAAAAATTGCTCTGTTAGTAACCTTTGTTGCACAATAAGAAAAATTATGATAAATTTATTGAGCGAGCTGGTTCTCTATAGTTTCTAGAATAACTTAGATAATTGGATTTGGATGTACCAATTAAAAGATACAGAATTCCTAAGTTGATATTACCGAAGATGTCAGGACTGCCTTCGGGGATAAAAACAAAGGCTTAGATGAAATAGTTTGAACTTCCGGTCACCTGAGAAGTTGTAGGTATGCATGTGTAGGTCCCAGAGGTCATAGATTCATGATTTTTGGAGCTTTTAATCAAAATTTATGGTTTTTCCTTTTATGGTTGTCTGTTTTGGACAGACTGGAATGTCGGGAGATATCGGTAAAAGTTCGGGTTGCGAATAGGGGCGAACGATTCCAGTTTTTGTTTTATTGCTATGTTGTGCGCTTTCGAATGGTGTTCTTAGAATACTTTACGATTGCCAGGTAGTGGTGAGAACCGGGGATAAAGTCCTCCTGTCGTCGTCATCCGTCTCTCGGTTGAGGCAAGTGCAAGTAGTGTAGAGTGAATTATGATGTTATATTTATGATAATTGCCATAATTTATTTATGAAATTTTATGTGTGATAATACTCTCTCATGTTGCATTGAGCATATGGAGATTATTTGCATCATGGCACTCATACTTATACCTTATACTACGTGGTAGCTAAGAATTGTTTCTTTTGAGATCCCTGTCATGCATTGGACGGGCACGAGATCCCCGTCATGTATTGGATGGGCATGGGTCCCCACACTCGTGGAGTGTGGGCTTGAGCTCCCTGTGCCTGGGCACAGGCTTGAGTATGCATCGACGGATGTAGTACTCCGCATTACCGGTAATTGCAAAGAAGGAAGAAAGATACATTCTTGTCATTTGCATTGCATGGGATTGGATCAATTGCTGATGGCTATATGAGGATTTTGTTATATTCCATGCATGTGAATGTTTTGATTACTTCATTGTTGTACTTTGCTGAGTCGTGGACTCACGCTTGTTGATGATGTTTTCTTTAGGTACTTCTCGAGGATGCGACATGCATGGGAAGGGTTAGATTTGGTGCACTTCACTCGCGATCATCCATGACAAATAAATATAGCTCTTTTACTTAAATTTAAGTGATACTATTGTTACTTATATTCTAGGAATGGGTTCATCATTCGTGATGATTGAGTTATTTGTAATTGGAATAGTCAAGTATGTCTTATGGATGTTACTGTCTATGCTTTAATAATCTAGAACTTGAATTATTTACTCTTACCTGTTAGAATATTTTATGTGACCTGCTTAGTCTGTCATCCAAGTAGAACCTTGAAGAATCCTAATGTTTTCATGTGGTTTGGTTGCTTGATGATTAGAACAAGCGTTTTGTCTAGCATCTTGTTATTAAATGTAGTTTGGATAATGCTAGCTTATTAGAAGTTGAAAGCTTGCTGAATTTTAATTGTGAATAGAATTAATGTGGTTTGTTAGGTTAGTATAGTAGCATTCTAGACTCAATGTTGAGCTGAGGTGTTACGGAAGTCACAACATTGAGTTGGCCAACGTCGAAGAATAGGAGCGACTGACATGAGAGAAGAGGACATCAAGCATGTATAACATAATGCATGCGTAGTACCTGCATGTATCCTTACAAATAGTAGCATAGACGTATAGAGGTAGAGAAGCAAAAAAAGCTTGGAATAGAGAAGGCGCAGTCGTAGGGAAAACACATGGGATCACCGGAGAGAGTGTATGCGTATTGATGTCGCAACGGTTAGCATTAAGTAATAATTGGGAAGAAGTAGAAAATAACTATGTGATAAAAGTATTGCATTGAAAGGGGTAGCATCTGAGAAGGATAGATCAAGATTTGGGGTTACTGTTGGAGGTTGAAGCAAAACAAAATTGTGACGTCGAGAAAAGATAGAAGACACATGGTTCGGTGGGTAGCTGATATGTGAGGGAAGATAAGTTCAAGTTAGATCGTGCATGGTGTATCAATGCATGCATGAGCAAGATACTATAATACCATGTAAACTAATAAGATAATTTGCTATACACATAATCAACGTATTGCTTGATATTAAATAGAGATACATGTGCATCCATACAATTTGAAGAAAAAAACTAATAGAGTAAGAATATGGACATGCAACTACATAATATATGCATGATGGAGATATTAGGTTCTAAGAACCTCAACAACTTATCATGTTTAATGATTTTCTTCCATCAAAACTGATACTTCAATATTTGAGATATCTTAAAAATTTAAATAGACTATATGATACATAAATATATTCTTAATAATTTATATAATCTTCAAAACAAATTTAATCGCGCAAATGTCCAGACCACCCCTAGTTACTTCAAAAGGTAGTGTAATTTCAATCACACGTGTAATCATAACTTATTCAAAATTCGCACAGGTTCTCTGGAACAATAAAGAAGCATGGCTATTTTTAGTAAAATCATTGTCTTTTGGCCTCATATTTTTGTTCACTTTTACTTTATTTCGTGCAAATGGTAATGTCAACTCTCCTGCTAATTTGCAGATAACAACGATCTAGAAAAAGAAAGAGAACTGATGAGATAGATGTAGTTGCTACAGAATACCAGTGACTTGACCGCTGACTGAAGCCACTAGTCCATGACAGCTACGACTTACTTGACGACTAATCAGTGAGGTTACTTAGGCCATATTTGGTGTAGTTTTTACTCTCAGCTTTCTATTTAAATCTTTTAGAATTGTACCAAACACCTCGATTCTCAAAACCACCAGATTATGTTTCTCACGGAGAGCTATCTCGAAAATGAACTAGCAAGGAGAAGCATCATTTCCGCAGATTCTAGTGAGAATTCAACATTCAGAAACAAAAATACCCCCGAAAGTTTGATGTATTTATCCGTAATTGCCATACCCTCTCGCCCTCTCCCCCACCCCCGAGCGCACTAAGGCAACACGTACCCATTCGCACCTGCGCCTCTCCTGTGCGAATCCTCCGAGACCGTATTCCCCTCAAACCCTCATCCCATCCCATGTCGCACGACCAATCCAAGTATCGAGAGAGCTCGATTCGTCGACCAAGCGGCGCACAGCAGTGATGAATCTACCACCAAAAGGAGGGACCCGAGGCGAGACTGCGACCGTACCTGGCAACCGGCGGGAGCGGCGGCGACGACGACCGGGCGACGGCAAGCGGTGGCTCACCCGCCGCCCCCGACATGCTCCTCACCTCCTCCAGCATCTCCCTCCACTCCTCTCTGGCGCCTCCCGCTCCCTCTCAGCTGTGCAAAACGGGGGGAAAATTCGCGCGACCACGACACGCGGAACGAATTGGGGCGGTCCCCTCGTAGTCGTAGACCCCTCCTCTCTTGATTTGTGCCTACCCAGCCGCCGCCGCCTCCTCTTGGACGTCGGTGCCACGATTGGACCGCTTGCCTGAAACCGATATCGGTACGCAGAAGGAAGCGATGAGCGACATGCAGTGGTGAAGTCGTCTCTCGTGACGAAGGGTGCTAAAAAAACTAGCAACAGAGCGTGAAGCTGTGATAAGGCGATGGGAGGTCTTCTTTAGGACATGAAATAAGTACATTCCGGAAGATGTGATGGGTTCCATGGGGCTGTTTGATTCTCCGAGCCAATGTGATGTAAAAGTTGTTGCGTTTGATTGTGATCTACTTCCGATTAATGTTGATAATGTGGAAATGCTTGCTCCCAGTCTTTGGTGGGGTCTTTTATGAAATCTGAGAGATCACAGCTACCTAAGTCTTCATTGAGCAATTCTAGTACCAGTGGAAATTTGAGTAAATCCGAACAAAACCATCTTAATACTGATAATAAAATGGACTTCTAGGATTTTCTGGGGGCTGTGATACTGTAGATATTGCAGGAACAAGCAAGCTAGAAGTGGAGAATGCCAGATTAAAAGCAGAACTTGCTTCTACAATTGCAGTTCTGTGCACTTTTGGTGCTGAATATGGATACGAATCTATAGACGAAGGGAAAATTGATAATGTATTGAAAATGCGAAGGAAAAAACAACGGAGGCACTTTCTGCAAAGGACGAGTATGGTAGTCAACTTCAGTTAATGCTCACGGCAAAGCAGGAGCAATGCTTGTCCTATGAAAAGTGTATCCAAGGCTTGAAGAACGATTAGCGAACCAGTACATACAAGGGCACATGGCTTCAGGAAGCAAAGACACATCTAATTCCCTCCTCTCGGCATTTAAAGGTAAAGAATGCAACCTGAATGTATCTGGAGGCAGGCAAACCCAATTGCGCGACGAATCAAGTGTAGCCATGGATGAGACCTCTTCAACATCTGAACATCCATCTAAACAAACAGAAGGTGGAGATGAGAATATGACCGACATTTCGAGTGCACTTAACTTGCAGTTACTCGATTCAGCATCATGTAATAATCTGGATGCTTTCGTGGCAGTAAATAACCTAGTAATATGTACAAAACAATATACTTGTGCCAAACCCATGGGTAGTATAGACATTTTGCATACAATCCTCTCATTCTTAAATCCAGAGCCAACCTACCAGCCAAACACTTTCCTCTAACAGCTCTAGATTCTCACATGAGTGAATTCTTGGAGAATCAGGAGCAAAATCTAAAAAATAAGAATCTGGAGCTGTACAGAGCATTGGAGGTGGAAGCATGCAGGGTGTTTAATAAAGGCGCATTGGAGGTGGGAGCATGCAGAGTGATTAAATGGTTTGGAGGTGGGAACCCACATTAATCTTGGTTGTTCAATCCAGGTCCAACGGTCAAGATTGGCATTAGCACCTTAGCATTCAATTACGCATTAGCACTTGATTGAAAAAATTTCATTGGAGTCCTTTATTTTTGCCATATACCCTTTTTCATATATAAAAAGAAGTATATACACAGATTTTGGTATAAAAAGTGGATTTTCATAAAAATTTTCATAGAACTCACTTTGGAGTATCTTATAATCATTATTGGAGTATACTCAAATTGATAAAGAGATATCATAAAACAATTTGAGTGGTATATGAGAGGTGGAAGTACGTACTCCCAAGAGTACCATAATATTTTCCTATATATATATTTATATATATGTTGATATCGTGGGGATATGTGCATGATCTTAGAGTGATGAATCAATTGGCAATGGCATTGTTGGTTTGACGAATCTCGCGTTTTCGAAAAACTTCGTCTTTGTCGGTCATTGACGGTCCGATCGCCAAGCCACGGCCGGACCAGTACCGTGTGCGATCCGATCAAGAATGCTTGCCGGTCCGACCGGCCACAGTTGATGATGGAGTTTGGGGCTATGCCAAAAATAGGTTGTGTAGGCAAGAGAGTGGAGTCTCCTAGATGTAGTCACATAATTTTTGGAGCTCCCAGTCAAAAGTTCTATCCATTGACAAATTCCAGAGAGCTTGCGGATTTTCAAGTTGAAATTTAGCTAAGTCTTTTGGGGCGGTCCGACCGCCGTTATGGAATCGGTCCGACTGCTGGAAAATCGGTCTGACCGGCATGGTAGGGCGGTCCGACCGGCTTCCACTTGGACTTCGGCCATTTTGGTATTGTTGTGTTTTCGTTGTGTTTAATATATGAGTTTCAATGATTTATTGTTGCACATTGCATTGGTGAGCTAATGTAGGTCAAGTTGTGAAGAACTTGTTCCCGGAGACGATTTCTTTGTCTATTCTTGCGGTGTGGCTTGCGTGTCAACGACGTCAACGGTGAGGAGGATCGGGACTAAGCTTGGAGAGCTGAGGTCCAGAACGATCATGGATGCTGGGTGAGGTGGTGTGACTCAAGCATGGTGCAGAATGGACAAGATGGTTCGAACGGACAGTTCGTTGCAGCTGGTTGGATCAAGCGGCGCGGGGGTCGGTGCAAGTGCCTTGGAGGTTCCGATGGGATTCGGACGGGAGAGACTTGCCGACATGATGAGAACCGCTGATCAACCTACACGTGGTGAAGCAGGCGATTGCTTCAACAGATTTGTGTGTGTGGGTCCTATTTGTATTGAGCCTTAATGGGAGCCCATGAGAGAAACCCTAGCCACCCTATAAATAGAAGGGGGAGATGAAAAAAACCCCCAAGCACATCATTTATAAAAACCCTAGTTAGGGTTAGGGTTTGGAGAGGAGAGGAGAACAAATTTGTGTGTGTGCTCTTGGATTGAGCTCTTGTCCTCCGTGAGGGAGTGGCTTTGACAAGCAACATCTTGAATCAATCAAAATATGGATGTTTGTTCAAGGATGAAGTCTCATTTGTTTTCTTATCTCTTTTGATGATTTTGGTGCTTCCTTGATCCAGGTGTTTATACTTGGTCTCTTGACCGATTTTACCTTGCTATGATGTGTGGGAATGCTCCTAGAATCATCTAGATCATCAATCCCCCACAAGCAAGTTTTGGATCAAGATTTTCATATTTCTGGTTTTGAACTCTTCTTTGGTAAAACCTAAAGAGATTGATTCTTTGAAGTGGATCTGGACGATCGTCGCTAGAAATAGGTCTCAGATATCCTTAGGGAGGTGTACTCCAAATTTGGTTAAGTCTCATTGGTTGAATCAAAAGTTGGACCAATTTTCATTTTGGATTTGGGCATTGTGCGTTGCCTCTGGACTAAATCGGTTCGACCGATTTTTCACCGCCGTCCGACCGCCGACACCGATCGCCAATTGAACGTCGGTCCGACCGCAAGGCAGTAGATCGCCAGCTCTTCACCGGTCCGACCGGCCCAGTGAGATCAATTCTCCATTATTGAGTCTTGTGATTAAGGGGGTAATCGAATTCAGCACAAGGCTTCCTCTGTGCATTTACTGGACTTCTTAGCTTTCATAGCTAAATGAGAAAAGTGTGTGTTGAATTTGATTAAGGTGAAAAATTGAGAAAGCGCCTATTCACCCCACCCCCCTCTAGTCGCCTTTACGGTCCTACAAGTGGTATCAGAGCCCAGATAGCTCTTCTCATAGATCTTAACCGGTCTTTGGAGCCATGGCGACTGACAAGTATTCAGCCAAACCACATATTTTTTATGGAGTTGATTTTGCTTATTGGAAGGCCCGAATGCATGCCTACATCGAGGCTCAAGGGCACGCAACTTGGCTTAAGGTAAAAAAATCCTTAAGTCGTGCCAGCCGATGACGATGTGATCACTCCAGATGTGGAGGCCAACAGCAAGGCTTAGAATTTTTTGATCCAAGGCTTTAGTCGATCAGAGTTTGAGTGTATCGCTCATTTGCGGTCTGCTCATGAGATCTGGTGGACTCTCTGTGATTACCACGAGGGATCCACTGCGATCAAGGAAGTGAGACAGAACCAACTCAAGAAAATTTACTCCAAGATCGAGCAAAGACCTGGTGAGTCTTTAGATAAGCTGTGGGGAAGATTTTCTAAGATTCTTCATGATCTCTGCGCTGTTGACCTTGTTTTTTCTGAGTCGAAAATGCACGCCAGCTTTCGGGTGCTCTTGATGTGAAAGTCTGGGGGATAAAAATCACATCTATAAATGACAACACTATCATGAGTGAGCTTACCATGGATAAGCTATACTCGAGGTTGAAGACGCATGAGATTGATTTTATCTCGCGTCTCCCCAAGGCAGAGTCGATGGCTTTAGTGGTCGACCAATCTAAGGGTAGCTCTTCTGATTCTTTGTATATTAGCTCATCGGGTTTTTCTTTATCAGCTTTGAATTCTTGAGCGATGAGCAACTTGACAAACTACCTGAAGATGATTTAGCCCTCCTATCCACCAAATTTACAAGAACTTACAACAAGGTGAGAAACAGGAGGAGAGGTGGACCAATCACATGCTTTGAATGTGGTAAGCCAAACCACATTCGCTCCAGGTGCCCCAAGCTGAAGGGCAAGGAGGAGAAGGAGTCACGAAGGCATCCTCAAGCGAGGGATGCAAAACCCAAGAAGATAAACTATCGTAAGTTTGTCAGACGGGTCCTTGCCGCTCTTGAGAATGTGAACATGAGCGATGTGGACTCGGAGACGGAGGACGACGAGAGTGACTCCCGTGGCAAGAAGAAGGCTCATGACTTCACAAGCATGTGTTTCATGGCCAAGAACAGCCACGACACTGACTCCTCCAACGACGACGATCCTTTTAGTGATCCCGATGAGGTATGCCCTTCGCTTGCTGATATGAAAAGGGCTTTGGTGCTTGCTGAACAGAAATTGCATAAGCAAGCAAAATTGATTAAGAAACAGGACACTATGATTGATAATTTGAACCTAGAAGTTGTTAGGCTCAAATCTATTAATCCTGAAGATATTTGTGATTCCTGCTCTAGCTTGCTTAAAGAATTGACAGGCTTGAAGCCCGCACGCCGCCCAGAGCTTCTCCACCGCCTCCTGGGCCTCCCATGGCACCGCCACGGCCCTCCCCGACGCACCTCTTGAGCCCACCGTCGTCACCCGGGCCTCCTCGACGTCGCTCGAGAGCTTCCTCTGCTTCGTGCGCCAACTCCATCACCGCAGGATCAAGCTCGAGACTCCCCTACTTCACCCTCGCTCACATCGCCAACCGGTCACCTCCGCCCGAGAAGCCACCGCCTCGAGCCGCCTCCTCCGATCCAAATTGCTCACCAGATCCGGCGACGCCTCGCCACTTGCCACGCTCGCCACCCGGATCCCGACACCACCCATGTCCGACCAGCTCTAGCCGCCCCAGCTCCGGATCCGGCCACTCCCGCTCTGGATCCTGACGCCCGGGCCACCCCGACCTCGGGATGGTGCAGCCGCCCCTCGGACTCCCCTACAACCAACTCTGGACCACCCCTCTGCTCTAGATAGCTACCGCTGGTGTCTCCTTCACCATCCCGCTCCCCTCAGTTCGGTTCGATGGGACGAACTTTCGTGAGTGAGCTGTTTACCTGAGGATTCACCTCAACAGCCAATGCCTCTGGAGTCACCTCACCGGCGAGCACCCCTATCTGCCTCACCCTACGCTGCTAGTTTTGCCTGCTCTTGCTACTGGTGCAGATCAGGCTACTCAGGAGGTCGCCAGTGCTGCTATGGAGGACGCCCTGGAGTTCTACCAATCTGAGCTGCACGCCTACAAGAGATGGCAGGATGCCGAAGCACATGTTACCGCTATCCTAGTGGGTAGCATGCCCGTGGCCATCTCCATAGATGTGGCGGAGCTGCTGATGACTCAGCTGATGTGGGAGCACCTCCGAGCTCACTACCAGCCGACGAGTAATGATATGTATCTCTCTATCATGCACCAGGCGCACTCCCTTAACCAGCTAAATGCCACCGTGGACGACTTCCACCAGCAGATGTCAGAGGTGTGGCATCAGCTTGGCTCTCTAAGAACGGATGTCTGCCGAACCTGTCTCTGCTATGTGCGGCTCCGAGCTCACGAGGAGACTCACTATCTCTACAACTTAATGATGCGTCTCAACTGCGCTCGAGACAAAGGCATGCTCAATTCCTAACTCGCGACCAGCGCCTGAGCTTGGTGGAGCCCCTCACGGGTGTTCATGCTGAGGAGACTCGTGGCCATGGCGCGACTCGGATGCAGACTGTCTTGTCTATTTTAGCACTGACTCTTTCAGCACCGACCATGGTCCTTCCAGCACCTACAACACTAGTGGTTGTTGTCTCTGCTGTGGGTCTCCACTGCACCTACTGTCAGCGTGACGGCCACAAGTACCAAGACTGCTACAAGCGGAGGTGGGACCAGAGTCACCGAGGTGGCCTTTGTAAGATCCAGGAGGCCGACTAGAGGGGGTGCATAGTTATTTCTAAAATTCTCTAAGGCTAAAACTGATTTCTAATGCGTAAGTGAAAGTCAATTCGGTTTTGCACAATTAAAACCTAAAGATTCTAGTTTCCCTCAAGTGCACCAACATCATAAGTTTAAGTAAGGTTTGCAATGCTAGTTTGACATGCAATCAATTTAATTCTAGAAATGTAAATTACACAAAGTAAATCTCAATAGAGCAAACCACAATAACACAAGAATATTTTACCGTGGTGTTTGTAGACTTGCTGGTCGCCCATAATCCACGTTAAGGTAAGCCCAAACGAATTGGACGGCCCCACGAATTAAGCCAACACCTCCGAGGTAAGTCCAAACGAATTAGACTAGCTCAAACTTGAACCAACACCTCGATCCACTCGGGTTGCTCGCCTTCCACTTCGAGATGGCAAACACCAAAGCACTCGCAACAACCGCCTTCTCACAAGCTTCTTAAGAAGATCACTAGACCACGATGCCTCCACGTCGTCTAGGTGTCGGCAAATACCAAGAGTAATAACCCAAGCCTCTCGCTTGACTCTCACTATGTGCAACACATGCACAATTGGATGCTCAATCCAATTCTAGTTGCATCACACGCAACTAGAACCTCTCCCTTTACTCATAAGGTGCAACACATGCATAATTGAGAGGAAAAGCTCACACTAGCTCAACAGAATGAAATGGGATGCCAAAGTATGCCCCCAACCGGTCAAGGTGGGTAGTTATAGCCCACGCACAAAAACTAGCCGTTGGAAGGAAATCTCATCAAGATCGTGGAAAACCACACGACCAAGACTCTGATCCATCGCCTATAAAACAAATCTATTATGCATAATTCCCGATCAGTCCTCCCACACAAGGTCTGGTCTGACTAGACCCCCGACCAGTCCGGGCTTCCGGGAGGAAGAAAACCAAAAAAACATGCCCTCTGGAAAAAGTTGACTGGCCTTATAAGGGCGGTCAGTCCGGGCCTGATTTTCAGCACAAGCGACGCTCGAAAAAATGGTCATAACTTTTGACTCCAATGCCATAATTGAGTGATCTTGTGCTTTATGAAAAGCTTATTCAGAGAGATACACAAACCATCTGTCTGATTGATCTCAAATACATTTGATCAAATCAAGAATCACAACTCCAAAGAGCCAACACATGGTCTAAGTCCAAGAAAAGAGCAATGAACAATCTTAGACTATGCCAAGGAATGATACATAAACTTCAACAATTTATGAAATATATTTGCAAACTTTAGTATCATGTCACAAGGAGTAGGTACATGGACTTTAACCATTTGCAAAGTATTGTCACACGTTACAAGGATTAGATGCATAAGCCTCAACTATTTGTAAAACACATTCGCAAATAATAGCATCATGCCACGGAGAGCTAGAGCAAACGGGATTGAGTGATCAAGACATGACGAGATTCAAGCTACTAGACAAGACCCCTCTTAATAGTACGACAATCTTATACTAGCAATCTGGTCTTCCAACCAAACACTAAGGCAGGTAAAAGACTAGGAACACATCCTTAGCTCTGACTAGTTATACCTTTGTCTTGAGCATCCTCTTGAAGCTTGTTGACACACATCTTCACTTCAAGTTTGGGTCATTGTCTTATATGTATCAACACATGATGCATCTTTCACTTGCACCTCCATCAACACATGATAGGTCTTCTCTTAACTTGATGATCAACTTATGATCAACTCCTCTTCAGGATCTTGATGTGCATCAACACATGATGCATCCTCTTCCTGGACCTTAACTTGATGACGTTCAACTCATGATGTCATCCAAAGTCTCCATCATCATGGAACATAACATACATCCAACTCATGAAAAATATTAGTCCCACAATGTGTTTATCATTAATTACCAAAATATACCATTAACTCATAATGGCGGGTCTAGATTCTTCAATCTTTACCTATTTGGGAATTGATGATAACCACCATAATTGTAAATAATTTGATATAAAGTAATGTGAGTATATATGAACTACACAAGTTTTATATACTAAAGGATATGTTTCAAAGAAGAGATCTCCAATATAAGTGGATAAAGAACAAGGATCAATACTAACGAAACCTCAAAATATAGAGTGAACTCCCCCTAAATGTGTGCATACACAAATGTGTAATAAAAACATATGCACATATTCAAGTTAAACTTTTAGTGAAGTTCAACCTATATTTTGGATCTGAGGAGTGCAACAAGATATAAGAATATGATGTCGAGTACACACCTTCATGATTTTCACCTTTTCATCCAAACAAGACTAAACAATATCATACTCAACAAACAAGTTAGTCTCACATTTAGATTTGCATTAATCACCAAAACCAATTAATAAAGCTTGAACTTATAATCTTCCCCTTTTTGTGATTGATGAAAAAATCCATTATCAATAACAACATTTTGATATACTTCAATATAAGAGAACAATTTAAGCTATTGAATTATATACATGCATGTCACTAAGCAATTTAAAGCTTCAAGCACTACGCATATGAGAATGACATGCTTGTACACATGATGTATATAGGAGGCTATGTGTATGAATGAGATGCTCCTCCTCAAGACATGCATGAAATAAGGTGAAATCACAAGAGAATATATCGATCATCCAAATGTGGAATAGCTCACAAAAATTCTCCTCCTTTTAGCATTAATCACCAAAAATACAAATTAAAGCAAAGCCAAACTAGAGTATTTGCAAAAAAAATTGAGCTTGACAATTAATTCATCTTAAATTTGGTCATAAAGAGTATGAAATAGATGCATATAACCTATTTGGGGGTTTGGTTTTAAAAAAATTGAAGGAAACTATAATAAGTCACAAACTCCCCCTTTATGACCTAAAAAGAGAACCAATTTTGAAACACCCTAATGAACAATTTTAATGAAGATTTCGTGCTCAAATTTTCAACCACTTGAAAAAATGCAAGATCAATGTCCAATTTTCTGAAAATAACCAAAGTCAAAGAACTCTTTTATGCGTATAAAAACTTGAGATATACATGCTCCAACAAATCTGACATAAATCATGGAGCTGGAAAACGAAAATACTCACAAGTTTCGTTTTAAGAGGTTCAACCAAATATCAACCATTTTGAAGATATGAAAATCACAAAGTTTCACAAAACTGAAAATTTCAGGGGTTTTTTAGATTTTACATTCCATTTGAGCTTCGAAAGATAGCGAAAAAAATTGGTTAAAAGAGTTCAAATAAATATGATAAAAAAATTTCAACATGGAACAACTATAGAGGATAAAATGTCGTCATTATATCTTAATCAAATTATGAACGCATTTTGGAGATTAAAAAATCACAAATCAGTTCAACAAATGCAAAAGTCTGAATTTTCAGCATGTTGATCAAAGAGATAAAGGTCAAATATTTTTTAAAATCAAGTCAAAAATGCTTTGAAACTTTGCAGAAATAAACTTTAGACTCCTAGGATTCTTTTCCAAAAATAACTTTCGAAAAAGAGGTCTCCATTCAAAAGATGTGTCAAATTTCATATTGAACACATGATTTTTGTTCCATAAGTAGAAAAGGCAAAACATTTTCAAATGAAGTCCAAATGGTTTGAAACTTTCCAGAAAAGAATATTGGATTGCCTAAAAAGCTTTCCAAAATGAATTTTCTTTTAAAAGATAAGGCAAAATGCGCTTTGTATGCACATAAAGAGAATGATTTTGCTTAAACCCTCAAAACATATCCAAATTTGATTTTCAGGGAGTTTTTCACTTTCATGGATTTGTATGGATTAGGAATACTATTTCAATCCAAGATACACAAAGAAATCCAGCTCAAATAGCTAAACCCACAATATGCAAGAATTGGTCATTTTAGGTCAAAGTAAGAATTTTGGCAAAATTCAAATGGCTATAATTTTCAAATGGTTGGTCCTTTGAGAATATTTTGAATACCGTAAAGGTTTAGAATAGCGAATTCTAGAATTTTCCTTTTGGAACCATTTTCAAATTCCTTTTAGAATAGATTTTACACAAAAATCTAGTTTAGGAAAAAAAAAACAAGACACTATGAGCTAGATTTTCAGCTACAAACTCATTTTCACTTAAAATAGGTTTTTCTTGAGCCAAAACATTTGGAAAACCTTTGAATCTCTTTGGTGAGAGAGAACACAATTTTTCTGGTGGAGTAGAAAACAACTAAAGAGAGAAGAAAACGGCCCGACGCTCGAAGAAGAAGATTTCATGTTGCAAGGCTGATCTGATTGTAGGGAACATGCGGTTTGACCGGTGGGCTATGGCCTGTCAAACCGTCCGAATACTGTCGGTCAGTCCGGCGGAGACTGAACCTATCAGCAGATTTCAGTGCCAATTTTGGAGAAAAGATGAAAATATTGTATTTTGCTCCAAATTTTCACACAATCAATCTCATAAAATTATTTGGAGCATTTATGTAACACCCTGGCTATTCGGAAGCCAAGATGTCACACAAAACTAATAAATACTAAGAATGTACGACAATAACGGTTTAATCAAGCTTAATTAATAAGAATCCATAAGTATCAATGATAAACATTAACAGTATCATGGGAGGGAATAGAAACATTCATAATAAAAACGTACGATGAGCGATACCCAAACTGGATTATTACAAATTTGGAAACTTAACGAATAGTTAACATGAATGAAGGATAACAATAATATTTCTTATTTGATAAAGGTGATGTGCAGCGTGCTGGACTACCCCTCAAAAGGACTTGCCCTCCTCCTCATTTACCTAAATAAAACACACAAAACAAGGATGAGCCAAAGACTCAGCAAGTACTTAAACAAACGATAGAATCATAAAGCGAACAAAGGCACTCACAACTGCTTGTGAAAAACACCTTTGAACTCAATTGTATATGAATGAAATGGTATAATGCAATGAAGGAATGGATCGCTCACAACATATACTGGATAGTGAGTGACACACCGTCGGTGTTCACTTAAGCCCGTACTTAACCAAGTACGGGGACCTCAAATACCGTATGAAGAACGTTTCATACGGGTGTCCAACATTGCCCACATTGGAATGGTGGGTCTTACATGCCCATTCTGGAATTAATGGGACTTAATCAAATTTCCACTCCCGTGGACGGAAACGAAACATGCATGAATGGAATGAATCATGTATCACAAGAAACATAAATATTGAAACCTATCCACATCATGAGCACAACGCAAGAGCAATCATAAATTCAACACATCGTCATGCATTCCCTTGAAAACAACACAAATTAACAAACAATACTTGCCTTCCGTGCTGCGACGGACTAGGAAGCAACGAAGGTGTCCTTCCACCCACCGCCTCACCGCCTACACAAGCATTTACACGGAATAAGAATAACGAGGTATGACGTATCTACACGTGTCCTATCATACCATCTAACCAACCCACACAACCAATGGTTCAATTTGACAACTTCACCAAAAAGACCAGATTACTACTCTCATCGGCGGTTATAACGATAAAATTCACCATTAATTATCTGTAACTCCTAAAGACCTGAAACCAGTGCTCATATTTTCCTAACGAACCAGGCTACGAAACGTTAGTTGGTGAGATCCCCTGATTAAGCCAAAACAGAGGACCAAACTGCCCAAGAAGACACCAACAGAAACCTGTCCAGATTTCAGAATAGTCGTAAAGAAAAGCATGTAACTTTCAGTCTACTGATCCTATAGAGATGATCTTTATCAATCTGGAATCATGGCGAAATTATATTCATAAACCTATTTGGGTGGCCTCCCTGAATCTGGTCCTAACTTGAACAAAACTGACGATCAACAGACAGTCCCCAAAATTTCTGACAGACAGAGTAGTATGCGGTTAAAAATTCATAAATTCTAAACCACAGGGTGGAATCTCGTGATCTCCGTGCCAAAAGAAATCTAACGAAACCAGGAACATAACTCTAGAAGACGTCGACCTGAGATTCGGCCTCTAAAGGCCTTCAATCTACCGCACAACCCATCGTGACTATTCTAGACAGATCTGGATTCACAGACTAAACCAATCCAAATGAACAAATGTGCAACAAAACTAATACAAACAGCGAATCGGGACTTTCGTTACCCTTGAAGACCCGTAGAATGACGAAGATCAAGCACCCAAACTGGATGGAAGTCGCCGGGAGAGGAGGTGGAAGGGGGGCAGCAGCTCAAGGGAGAGGGAGGTCAAGGCTAGGGTTGGGGAGGCACCTCCCTTTAAGTGGCTCCTCCCTCTTGGGCGGCCTGGTCGCAATCCATGCCCAGTTGGCGAAGTTTTACAAATCTCCCCTCCGAAGACTAATTTTTCTGATTTAAACCTCGTCTTTCACTCATTCGACCTTCTATTCTTACTAATTGCGATTCGGGATATTACAATTTCCAACCTATATATCCCTTAAAAATCCAATTATCAAATAGTTTTTATAAAATGATTTTTTTGTATTCGCATAGAGAACTTGTTTTCATGAAGTTTCTCCAAAAGTGCCAAATTGAGAATATGATGGAATTTAAAGTATCCAACTGCATATGTGAGTCATAAATACCATTATGCACCTATTCATGTTAATAAATCTGGATTAAATGGTAAAACTCACTTAAGTGCTAGAAAGTGACCACTTAGGGTAAAATAGTATTTTGAATGAGTTTTGAAATCAAATAACTTTTGATGGGTTGGCCTTTTGGAAATATTTTGAATACCAAAAAGGTTTAGAATAACCAACTCTAGGATATTCCTGTTGGGATGTTTTCAAATTATTTTTAGAATTAATTTTACATAAAAATATAATTTATGTCAAAAGCAAGATACTATGATCCAGAATTTTAGCTAGAAACTCATTTTCACTTAAAATAGGTTTTTCTTGAATCAAAACCTTTGGGAAACCTTTGAAAAGCATTTGTATACATTTTGCAACTTGTTTTCCAAAAGATTAGTAATAATTATGAGATTTTTTACTTTTGGCTAAATAGCTCAATTTTAAAAAACATTACTAGCACTTAATTTATTCGGGCACACTTATAGATATGATATACATGCATATGACTTAGCACTCACCCTTAATGTGCCACTTACCATCTTGCCCAATATTGCAATAATGAAGATTTTGAACAAAAGAGAGAATACATTTTTGAAAAATATTTTCATGAATACATCCTACACAAGGCTAAGGACTAGATACCTCAATGTAAGTACTGGTTACCGAAATAGCATTGGTTCTTGATATGAAATGATCATCCTCAAGCTTGGCTCTAATTTTTCCCATAGTGGGATCCACCTCTTCATGAGTGAGCCAAATCTCTGATGCCTCTCCAAGTACCTAGTTATCATTTAAGCGTATTTTGGTACCCAATACTTGGTTGAGTCCATGAATATTAGTCATAATACTTTTGGGCACCCAAATGGCCCTAGCAATAGTTTTATGTGAGCTAACACATCTAGCAAACACATTGTCATTTTTATCATTCCTAATCAAATAATCATTATTGAGGAGAGTTGGCTCAGGAGTGATACCTTCGGGATGATCCTTACTAAGATGTCTCTTTTCCCGACGATTGTAGTAAGTTTGACCTTTTCTTCCATCCTTTATCTTCTTGTCTTGCTTATTGCCGGCTTGCCTTATTTTTTATGACTTTGTCTTGTCATCCATCTTGTTAGAGCACATCGAGGCGAACTGACCCTTCTTGTTGCATTCAAAGCACTTGACATTGTTGAATTGTTTTCCACTTTGCTTTGGGTTGCTGTTCACCTTTTTCCTGGCGGTGAAACCAAAATCCTTTCTTGTCATTAAACCTTTGATGCTTGCTCAAAATATCATCAAGAGAGACCTTCCCTTTATAGCACTTCTCCAAATCATTGCTCAACTTGGTGATTTGGTCTTTGAGCTCTTTATTTTCTTCTACAAGGTTAGTCTTAAGAAGCATAAAGGAAGTAGAAGTATCTAATTGAGAGAAGCAAGGCATGTCAAGCAAATCATCATAAGAGGTGGATATGCTAACCTTAGATAAAATACAAGGGCTGGGAGCTATACATGGAATATCATCTAGTAAATTACATGTAATGCATATATCCACCTTGGACTTGATGAGATTTTTGAGAATGGGAGTCTCATGAGTTTCTTTTAACTCCTCATAAGAATCCTTGAGAGAAAGAAATTCTTTCCTCAAGACTTTAAATTTTGACTTCTTGCCAAGATATTCATTTAAGTTCTCTAGCATATCCATCAACTCATTATATGTAGGTTCATCATCATTATTTACCTTATCATTACCTTTTGCCATAAAGCAATGAGTTGATATGGATGAGGTTGTGATCTCATCGTTGTCGAAGCTAAAGATTGAGCATTCTTCTCCCGATATCCACTCTTCTATGCAATCATTATTGGTTGAGGTGGACCTTTCATAATTATCTTAAAGTTGTGTCCACATCTCACGAGTGCTCTTGAGATTGCATACAGCATCGAACACCTCTATACTCAAAGCACTAAATAAATGTTAGATGCTTGAGCGTCGAGATGTGAGCATTTCTCTTCCTCAATAGTTGGAGCAAGAGGATCCTTTAGAGGAGAAAAGACTACATCTACGATCCGCCAAATTTTAGGGCTCGTGGCCTTAAAATAACAAGGCATGCAGATTTTCCTAATATCATAATTTATGCTATCAAATAAAGGTGTCTCACCAAGGTGCACTATATCACTAGTCGTGCACTATATCACTAGTCGCTATCCTTTGATCTCTAAGTTGTGAAGCCTAATAAAATGAGAGACCAAGCTCTAATATCAATCGTAAGATCGAGGAGGCCGGCTAGAGGGGGGTGAATAGTCATTTCTAACATTCTCTAAGGGTAAAACCGATTTCTAATACGGAAATGAAAGTCAATTCGGTTTTGCATAATTAAAACCTAAATATTCTAGTTTCCCTCAAATGCACCAACACCCTGAGTTTAAGTAAGGTTTGCAATGCTAGTTTGATTTGCAATCAATTTAATTCTAGGAACATAAATTGCACAAAGTAAATCAAAAGAGAGCAAACCACAATGACATAAGGATGTTTTACAAGGTGTTCAGAGATTTACCGGTCTCCCTAATCCACGTTGAGGTAAACCCAAATGAATTGGACATGCCCCACAAATTAAGCCAACGCCCGAGGTAAGACCAAATGAATTGGATCGGCTCAAACTTTAACCAACACATCAATCCACTCGGGGTTGCTCTTCCTCCACTCTGGAGATAGCGAGCACCAAACCACTCACAACACGACGGGCCTTCTCACAAGCTTCTTGAGAAGATCACTGGACTACGACGCCTCCACACTGTCTAGGTGTCGGCAAACACCAAGAGTAATAAGCTTGACTCTCACCAAGTGCAACACATGCACAATTGGATGCTCAATCCAATTCTAGTTGCAACACATGCAACTAGAACCTCTTCCTTTACTCACAAGGTGCAACACATGCACAATTGAGAGGAGAAACTCATACTAGCTCAAGAGAATAAAATGGGATGACAAAGGTTGCCCCCAACCGGCTAAGGTGGTTATTTATAGCTCACACAAAAACTAGCCGTTGGAAGAGAATATGCTGAAAATCAGGGAAAACCCGGTCAGTCCGCAGGCACAGGGCCGATCAGTCCGGGCTATAGTCCAATGGCTATAAAACTAGTCGTTACAGACAACTAGTCATTACAGACAATTCCTGATCAATCCGCCTCACGAGGTCCGACTAACCTGACCCCGCTCGATTCGGGCTTTTGGGAGGAAGAAAACCAAGAAACATGCCCTCTGGAAAAGGTTGACCGACCTTATAAGGGCGGTCAGTCTGCACTTCCGGTCAATCAGGGGCGGTCAGTCCAGGCCTGATTTTCAACACAAGCAACGCTCGAAAAACGGTCATAACTTTTAACTCCGATGTCAGAATTGAGTGATCTTGGGCTCTATGGAAAACTTATTCAGAGGGCTACACAACACATCTATTTGATTGATCTCAAACACATTTTATCAAATCAAGAAGCACGACTCCAAAGAGCCAACATATGGCCTAAGTCCAAGAAAAGAGCAACGAACAATCTTAGCCTATACCAAGGAATGATGCATGAACCTCAACAATTTACAAAACACATTTGCAAACTTTAGTATCATATCACAAGGAGTAGCTACATGGACTTCAACCATTTTCAAAACACATTTGCAAAGTATAGTCACATACTACAATCATTAGATGCATGAAGCTCAATTATTTGCAAAACACATTCGCAAATAATAGCATTATGCCACGGAGAGCTAGAGTAGGAGGGATTGAGCTAGCAATATACGATGAGACTCAAGCTACTAGACAAGACTCCTCTTAATAGTACAACAATCATATACTAGCAAATCCAAAGTCTCCATTATCGTGGAACATAACCTATTCATCTAACTCATAAAAAATGTTAGTCCCACAATGTGTTTGTCCTTATTTACCAAATTATACTATTAACTCATAATGACGGGTCTAGATTCTTCAATCTTTCCCTTTTTGGTAATTGATGATAACCACCACAATTGCAAATAATTCGATATAAAGCAATGTGAGTATATATGAACTACACAAGTTTTATATACTAAAGGATATGTTTCAAAGAAGAGATCCCCAATATAAGTGGATGAAGAACAAGGATCAATACTAACGAAACCTCAAAATATATAGTGAATTTTCCCTAAATGTGTGCATACACGAATGTGTAATAAAAACATATGCACATATTCAACTTAAACTTTTAGTGGAGTTCAACCTATATTTTGGATCCGAGGAATGCAACAAGATATAAGAATATGATGTCGAGTGCATACCTCCATGATTTTCACCTTTTCATCCAAATAAGACTAAACAATATTATACTCAACAAACGAGTTAGTCTCATATTTAGATTTGTCATTAATCACCAAAACCAATTAATGGAGCTTGAATTTACAGCCGTCCACCGAAGGGCTATGGAGGTTCGTTCCCCTCTGGAGCTGGTGGCTCTAGCCAGGGCTCCTCCGGTGATGCTACACAATAACTCATCTCCCTACTCCAGTGCTTCGGTGTTGGCTCGTCCTCAAACTCCTCGGGTTCTGTTCTTCTGGCTCTTGCTTCTCAGCAGTCGTCCTCGCCTCTGCCATCTCCCTCGTCAGATATGTTGTCTCTGTGGATCTTGGAGTCTGGTGCTTCCTTTCACATGACAACAGATTTTTCCCACTTCACTTCTGTGACTCCCACAGCTCATCCTTCCACTGTTCAGACTACAGATGAAACCTCCTTTATGTTGTAGGCCGAAGCACCCTTTCCACTTCTTCCTTTCATGTTCCTGCAGTTTCTCATGCTCTTCAGTTTACTATGCAGCTTATGTCGGCTCGTCAGATCACTAATCACAACTATTGTGTTGTTCTTAAGTCCGACTCTTGTTGTGTCCAGAACCGTAGCACAGGGACTCTGCTTGGTACTAGCTCTTGGCATCGTGATTCGCAACGTCTTTGGGAGTTTTATTGGCTGCACCTCCATTCTGCTGTCTCCACTAGCCAGTCAACCACTACCACTGCCTCTGTTTTTGCCGCATCCTCTACTGCTTCATTCGCTCAGTGGCACCATCGTTTGGGTCATCTCTGTGGATCGCATTTGTCGTCACTAGTAGGTTGTGGTGTTGTTGGGTCTGTTTCTAGTGACACCTCTTTACATACCCCTATCCCTCTAGTGATTATGTTTCTATTCGTCCTTTTGATCTTGTTCACTCTGATGTTCGTTGTTCGGCTCTCTTCGTTTCGAAAGAGA
This sequence comes from Hsuehochloa calcarea, assembly GCA_036346395.1. Taxonomy (NCBI): domain Eukaryota; kingdom Viridiplantae; phylum Streptophyta; class Magnoliopsida; order Poales; family Poaceae; genus Hsuehochloa; species Hsuehochloa calcarea. The sequence goes on along the minus strand of CM070593.1, from coordinate 50,375,658 downwards.
GTCACTGATACTATGTAACCTTTATTTATGATTATTCTCATCATACTTAGATCTACTTCATATCCTCTCGTGGTCAGGTTATCTCTATTTACCATATATTCGCCACCATGGTTCGCACTCAGTTTGACTCGGTCATTCATATGTTTCGTGATGACTCTGCTGGTGAATACATGCCTACTATTTGCGTCGCTTTCTCACTGAGCAGGGTACGCATGCCCAGTACTCTTGTCCTGGTGCTCACACTCAGAACGGTGCCTCTAAGCGTAAACATCATCACTTGCTTGCTTGAGACAGATCGCGCTCTCATACTTGCCTTTTTTATTCCACCTTACTTCTGGGTTGAGGCTGTCTCCACCGCTGCTTTCCTCGTCAATATGTAGTCTTCCACTGCTCTTTAGGGTTCCACTCCTGTCAAGCGTCTCTACAGTCAGACTCTAGAGTACAATCATCTTCGTTGTTTCGGCTATGTTTGATTCGTCCTTCTTCCACCTCGTGAGTGCACCAAGCTGGTTGCTCAGACAGTTGAGTGTGTTTTTTCTTGGCTATATTCTTGAGCATAAGGATTTTCGCTGCTATGACCTTGTTGCTTGCCGGATAAGGATCTCTCGGGATGTCACCTTCGATGAGACCCGACCTTACGACCCTCGTACCCCTATTGTCATCTTAGATTCTCTTGTCGAGTCAATTTCCTTTCTGACTTTTCCTGGCCCTCGGCTTTCCACCTCTGTTTTGCTTCCGCCTCCACCTTCTTCACTTCCCTCTCCTCCGGCTCCACCTTTTCACTAACTCTCCGTCGGAGTTTCCTTTCAGCTCTTTTGTTGAGATTCTACATTTTCCCCTACACTACTCTCGCCGTCCTCGGCCTATCCTTTCTTCTCCAGTTGAGCCTCCATCTTTGCTGGGCTCTGTTCTCATCTCTTCTTCTTCGTCCTTGCTAAATCCTGATATGCCTTTTCCTCCCATATATGATCTTCGTGATCGTCGCACTATCAGGCCTCCTGAGCGCTACGACTTTGCAGCTATTGCTCTTTCTGAGCCTACGAACTACTGTAAGGCTGCTGCTCACCCTAAGTGGCAGCTCACGATGTCTGAGCAGATTGCTGCTTTGGAGCATATAGCCATTGGGATCTTATGCCCTTACCTCTACGTGTCACTCCTATCACGTGCAAGTGAGTGTACAAGATCAAGATCTGCTCGGATGGCTCTCTTGAGCGCTACAAGGCTCGTCTTGTGGCGTGTAATTTTCAGCAGGAACATGGTCATGACTACGATGAGACCTTCGCTCCTATCACCCACATGACCATTGTTCTTGCTGTGGCCTCTGTTCGACAGTGGTCCATCTCTCAGCTGGACGTCAAGAATGTATTTCTCAATGGCGAGCTGCATGAGGGGGTCTACATGTAACCGCCCCCTGGGTATTCGTTTCCTGAGCAAACTGGGCTCTCTCTCTCTCTATGGGCTCAAGAAAACCCCCCGTGCTTGGTTTAACCACTTCTCCTCTGTTATAACTGTTGTTGGCTTCTCCGCCAGTGATCACGACATTGCCCTCTTTGTACACACCTCTACTCTGGGTCGGACGCTCCACCTTTTCTATGTGGATGATATAATCATTACTAGGGATGACTCTTAGTACATTGATTTTGTGAAGGAGCGTATCAGTAAGCAGTTCTTGATGTCTGATTTGGGTCCTCTTCACTACTTCCTTGGGATTAATGTCACTTCTACGCCTGAGGGCTACTACCTCTCCTAGGAGAAGTACATTCAGGATATTCTTGCTCGCGTTTGTCTCACTTATCAGCACATGGTGGACACTCTTATGGAGCTTACGTTCACCTTCAGCCCACTGATGGGGAGCCTCTTGAGTATCCTACTTGCTACTGCCATCTTGTCGGGAGCCTCGTCTACCTTGGGATCACCCGAACTGGTATTTCTCACCCAGTTCACATTATGAATCAGTTCGTTTCTGCTCCCACTCAGCTCCACTACAGTCACCTGCTTCATGTTCTGTGATATCTTCGCGGGTCCATCCGTAGTCATCTTTTTCTTTCCTCGTTTCAGCTCCTTGCACTTTCAGACGTACTCTAATACGACCTGGGCTAGCGATAAGAATGATCGCCGGTTTCTTTCTGCCTATTGTGTTTTCTTTGGTTCCTTCCTGATTGCCTAGAAAACCAAGAAGCAGCATCGTCGTTCGTCGAGTCTTTGAGGTGAGTTGCGCACCATGGCGGTGTTGACAGCTAAGATCACTTGGGTTCGGTAGCTACTTGATGATTTCAGGGTTTTAGTTTCTGCACCGACTTCTCTTTTATCAGACAGTTATAACGCGATCAGCATTGCTTAAGACCCAGTGAAGCGTGCACTCACTAAGCACATTAGAGTAGATACTTTGTATATGAGATCGCAGGTGTAGGACTAAGTTATTGCTCTTTAGTGTGTCCCTTCGACACTTCAGTTAGTCGATTTCTTCACCAAAACAAATACTAGAGCTCCGCATAGTTTCTACCTCTCCAAACTCAGTGTTGTTGATCCACCATGAATTTGAGAGGGGTGTTAGATATGTTTTGTATAGGGTGTTTCTTTGCATATTTACATATACATATAACTTGTATATCTTGACCTTTGGCCCTTTGGAATAGAGATGGGTTCCATTCCAACACTAAGGTGAATCATGGTGAATGGAATGAGATGGTACAAGATGGATGAGATGATCTTGGATAGTATGATACAACTTGTGTGTTTGGTTAGTAGGGTGGGATAATTCAATATTTTGTTTGATTGCATGAATGAGATTGTGTCAGAATGATTCAAAATGATGTTTGGTTTGAAAGACGAAGTTGAATGAGTTGTATACACATAGGAGTATTAGCACGATTATTAAATTTACCTTAATTACAAAAGGAGTATTTAACTAAATTAATTATTTTAACTATCCACTAATTGGCATGACCCGCTGGTCAATGATGTATACATAGAGAGAGAGGGGTAACATAGGGAACACACTCGTCACTGTACCGCATGGTTTGCCCTTTTTTATGGAATCGTTCGGTACAACATATTGAGATAATATTCTTAGAATCCGTATGACTACATCTAGAACGAGTTAGTTTGGTTCACTCAACCAGATACAGGGACATGAACATATTTAGAACCATCTCATGTATGTATGCTCTGATTCACCAACCAAACACACCCTACGAAATATATAGAACGGTCAACAAAATTTCCAGCGACAAACCTAAAATAAGGACATAAAAGACAAAGCGCAGAGCTCTAGATCTGCTCGTAGCAATGAGACAGAAGAGGAAACCAAAGAACAAAGACATTTCAAGCATCAAAAACTTCTACAACTGAATAGTGCTAGTCCATGGTTATTTTTCTTTCCAGAATTTTGGATTGATATCCAGAGGTACTTTCTTGTATATTCCAAAATTGAAGTACATGGCACTTCTGTAGTACATACAGGCATATATAGCTTTACAATTCCAGAAGAATTAGAAACAGACAAAGAAAGAGGAAAAAAAGGAATGCAACTACGAATTATGGGTGACAAGAACATTAGAATTACCAGTTAGCTGTTAACTAGCTCTTCAGGTGGTCTGGCGGGGTTGGCGGTTGCAACCGGTCCTGCGGTTCTTGTGGTGGCAAGGGTGGTTCATACATGTCCTGCGGCTCTTGTCGTGGCAACGATGGTTGCAACTGATCATGTGGCTGCTGTGGTGGCAACGGTGACTGCTGCTGCTCTCCTTGCAGTATTGGCTGTGAGTGCTGGTGCTGATCACCTTTCCACACCCAAACAATATCCTTGAGTGCTGGCCTTATGTCCTCTTTCACCAGCTTTTGATACTCCATAGTGTCCCCATTAGTCTTTTTCAACTCAACTAAGAGGAAAGAAGGAGCAACCTCAAAAATCTCCGCATCAAGCTCAAGAAAACCCTTCTTTCCTTCCTTCGGTGCTGCGAACTTCAAGACTCCATTTTCTTTCTTCGTGACTTTTAGTTTCAAGCGTTTGCCCAGTTCCTTCAGTTTTGTAAGTACTGTTGTTACAGGCTGCCTGGTGGTAAATTGTTCTTCCCTGCGACCATACTTATCCTCAAAAAACCCAGATAGATTAAACCCTGTTGAGAGAGAGATAATGTCAAATGCATTCAGGTTTGGAAGGCTTAATGACCCTTGATTTCCGTCGTAAGTGCTGCATTCTGTCGAACCTGAGGTTGTAGCTTCACCTGAAAAGGTGTTGTCTGTTGTTTCAGCCTCATTTTTCTTTGTATTTACCTCACCCGGTCTTCTGTACCAAGCACTTCTCTTTATCCTTGAGATCGAAATCCTAGTACTTGGATCTGGATCGAGGATTTTATGTAGAAACTCCTTTAGCTCAGCAGAAAAATACCGAGGGCATCTAAAGTCCGCTTTCGAAATCTTTCTATACATCTCTATCAGATTCGTGTCATGGAAAGGAAGGTAACCAGCCACAAGCACAAACAGAATTACACCACACGACCATATATCTGCCTTTGCGCCATCATAGCCTTTCCTGATAAGCACTTCAGGTGCAACATAAGCTGGGGTTCCACATGTGGTATGGAGGAGACCATCTTGCCTCTTTGACTCAGCCAGGGCACTCAAACCAAAATCTGAGACTTTAAGGTTTTCATTCTCATCCAGGAGTAGGTTTTCAGGCTTCAAGTCACGGTGATAAACGCCTCGACTGTGGCAATAGTCAACAGCACTGATCAATTGGTGGAAATACCTCCTCGCAGCATCCTCACTAAGCTTTCCCCCCTTTGCTATTTTGTTGAAAAGCTCACCACCTTTAGCATACTCCAGAACAAAAAAAATCTTGCTCTTACTAGCCATGACCTCAAAAAGCTGTAGGACATTTGGATGCTTCACCAATCTCATTATTGAAATCTCCCTCTTTATCTGCTCCATAAGCCCAACCTTCATCACCTTGTCCTTGTTGATCATCTTTATAGCAACAGCTTGGCCGTTTGTAAGATTACGGGCGTAATACACCTTTGCAAAGGTTCCTTGTCCCAACTGTTTCCCAATTTCATAACGGCCCATCAAGATAGTCCTCCTCCCATCCATCATATCAAGCTATGTGAACAGATCATAAGAACAAACACCACAAACCACTTATATAACACTATATATGCACAGTAAACCTAATGAATGCAGCAGATGTTAACCGTCTTCACAGAGGTGGTGGTGTACAAATATAGAGTCCCTGATCCCTCGATCTAGTGTGCTTCGAAAGACGGAAAGGAGGAACGGTATCAGTATGCAGCACATTCTCATGAGAGCCCCACAATATAAGTTTGAAGGAAGCTCGGATCTTGTTTGCACGAAATAATAACTTCTTGTTGTGCAAGCACATCTTTCTTCATTCCCAAGTCTTCTGCCGATCAACAACTGTAAGCGGGAAGAACAAACTGAATTAGAACATATACGTGTAATGCAGAAGGAGATTAAGAGCTCAAATGAAAAACTCAAATTCAGTAGCCTTGGAGAACATTAGGTAAACATCTTAGATCAAACTAATTCTATCAGATTAAGTGGCCCAATGCTATCGATCAAACTAGGCTAGTATGAGGCACACAAGTACAACCAGCACATCAAGGCAATCAGAGTAACCATGTTTGATGATTGAGTTAAGACAAAATGCTCTCTTTTGAATTCTGCAAAACAATAGCAGCAAAATCTAACTCATGCCTACACAGAACTAAGTCCTGACAGATCATCAACAGCCAACAATCCCTACAAGAAACATCCTAAAGCGCACAAATTCTACCCAAACGCAGTGAAATCGATGACTACGCGCAAACAGATCTCTTCAAGTAAGAAGAGCGGTACCTGATCAAGAACTGCCCGAGGAAGAGCAGCGAATCCCAAACAGCGCCATGCGAATCGATTGACTCGATCTCGCGAAGCAAATGGAGGCCGATCTGGTCCCTGTTCGACCCCCTGGGAGCTTGTTCTTCTCTAGTTTCTGGAATTTCTGGGCTCTGGAGGTCGCGCTCTCAGATTTGTCCCTCTCGGGTGGCGCCGAGCTTTTGTGCTTTGATCCCTCCAAATCTTCTAATTTCGCTCTTAGCTCAAGTTTATTCGGCGGCGCGCTGCGCGCTCCCCCCGCTACGAAGGTAGGGACTGCATAGTGGGCGGCCGTTTAGCTGTCGTGTTGAGGCAACGGGCGCTCTGCTTGAGACTTTGCCCCTAATGTTGTCGGATTTCACGGGATTAGAGGTTGTTGGATTGGACGGGTGTTTACAGTTTAGACAGGTGAATTTCGCTGGCTTCCAGGCCCATGGGCGGCCCAACTGTGAAGTTGTGGCTGGGCAGACCCTGTTTGTTTAGACTTAAGTCTTTTAATTTATAGTTTAAAGTTGGTTTTTTAGCTTAATCAGCTTATGAGCTCCTCAACTTTTAAGCCAAGCTTTGGTTTTTGGTAATCTGATTTTTTATAGGATGTTGGCTTATTGAGGTGTATGTGAAGGATAAAAAGTCTGAATTACCCTTACTGAAATAGTTCGTAGCTCACCAGAAAGATTCAGGCCAAATACCACGACCATTTTTATGGGAAATGCGATTAACTACCTCCATTCATAGGCGTACATCTAGGAAAAACACAAGTCTAAAAACTTGCAGACAAAATACTTTCTTGACAGTTTGCTATAATAATATGCGTAAAATCCAATACATAATTAAAAATAAAACTTAAAAAATACAAAGGTATAATAGATCAATAGAATCATTGTTAAATCTCCTAGTTCAATTCCCTTTTTTACAGCAATTTTCTCCCTAGTTATAAATAACATCATTGTTTCAATCAGCCTCTAATGGTCAAATGATAACCAATAGGTAGACGAACACGCTACAATCACTCTTCCTGTCTAGCTCTCTGTAGTCAGAGCTGTCAGACTCTTATCAGGCATTATTTTGCTCGTTTGTGTTCAGCTTGTATTTTGGGACCTGGCAAGTGAATAATCATGAGACAAGAACCACAGAAAAAATGAATCAATTGGCAACAAATTTCACTCAATGATACATGATCAAATTACAATTGCACTGCTAGGCACTGACAATTTTTTTTAGAGAGAAAAGGAGGGAAAGGTACGGTAAAGTGAGCCCGGACGCTCACTTCTTTCCCAGACCTTGCCTGGTTCCAGCCACTTAGAATTCTTCGCAATTGAGGGCTCATGTTTGTTGGTTTAATTACCAACAAGAGTAATACCAGGGGTCTCAACAATGGGTAACAACTAATCAACAACAATGACGCGCCGAGATGACTACATACAATTACAGCTCGAAAATATGACATGGTACCTGATCGCAACACGAATGACGTTATTATTGGCTTCCCAGGAGTATCCTGAGGCTATTAAGCCCCTCAGCCGATATGCTGCGTGCCACCCTACCGGGCCGGTTCACTCTGATCTGAGGAGGGACCTCAAGGTGGAAAGAAACCTGTGGTCCATGGACATTTCTGTTGGAATATGCGACATGCGACTTGTATTATCAGGGGCCAATTGGCCAGTATATATACACAAATATGTTACAGATAAGGAAATCAAATCAAATCATATCTCTAACTATATCTCTAACTTATCTCTAACACCCCCCCCCTCAAACTCATAGTGGATCAACAACACTGAGTTTGGAGAGGTAGAAGCCGTGCTGTGCTCGAGTCTGGGCCTTCTTGAAGAAATCCGCTATCTGAAGCTCAAGGCACATCAAGAGCAATCACCGATCATGCACACAAGACCTCATGAAGGAAGCATCAACACTAATATGCTTGGTGAGCTCATGCTTCACAGGGTCACGGGCAATACTGATAGCACATGTACTGTCTGACAAGAGAGGAGTCGATGTAGAAACAGAAACACCAAAATCCTCAAGTAACCACCGTAGCCAAGTAATCTCTGCTGCCAAGAGAGTCATAGCTCGCAACTCACCTCTCTGCACTCGAACGGGACACTGCACTGCTTTCTTCGCCTTCCGGGCAATAAGCAAACCACCAAGAAAAACACAAGAAGAGAGATAGACCGCGATCGGAGGATCGCGCCCAAGTAGCATCCGAATAAGCTCAAGTCATAACGAGCCGGAGCGTGGAAAGAAGAGACGGCGAGAGATAGTCCTACGAAGGTATCGCAAAACTCAAGAATGTGGTCAGAGTGGACCCGAGTGGGAGCGAAACAAACCGACTCGTAATGTGAATCGGATAAGTGATATCCGGACGAGTAATGAAAGAAGGTAGACAAGACTCCCAACAAGATACCGATAGCAAATCGGATCGTAAAGAGGCTCGCCATCGAGGGTTTGAGGTGAACATTGAGCTCCATAGGAGTCTCAACAGACGCCGATCGATGAGGGAGGCGCGATCAAGAAGATCTGAATATACTTCTCTTGGGACATAAAGAAACCATCCGGAGTGGAAGTAACCTCAATCCCAAGGAAGTAACGAAGAGGACCAAGATCCGACATAAGGAATCGCCACTAAGACGAGCCTTGACAAAGGCAATGTACTCGAGAATCATCTCCTGAATGATCATATCATCAACATACGTAAGAAGAAGAGTCCACCACGAGGCGAAGTGTGGACAAAGAGCGCAGGATCATGATCACTTGTCAAAAACCAAAGCAGCGGTGACCACAGAGGAGAAACGCCAAACCGAGCACGAGGGGCTTGCTTAAGGCCATAGAGAGCGCGAAGGCGGTAGACCATGCCCTCGTGGGACGTAATACCCGTGGCGGATGCATGTAGAACTCCTCACGCAACTCGCCATTAAGAAAGGCATTCTTGACATCAAGTTGAGAATGCACTGCCGATGGCAATGTGACGCCACCGAAAGAAGAGTGCGACAAGTGGTCATGTGGGCCACAGAGCAAAAGTCTCGTCGTAGTCACGACCATGCTCCTGCTGGAAGCCACGAGCAACAAGACGCGCCTTATAGCGCTCAAGAGAGCCATCAGAGCGAGTCTTAATTTTATAGACCCACTTACATGTGATGGGACGAGAGTGAGATGGAAAAGGAACAAGATCCCAAGTACCAGTACGCTCGAGGGCAGCAATCTCCTCGGCCATGGCATGCTGCCACTCAGGATGAGTAACAGCATCCCGGTAGGAGGCAGGCTCACAAGTAGCTGCGCCAGCAAAGGCAAAACGGGCAGGAGGCCGAATCAACTGGTGATCGCGGAGAGCGTAGCGAGGAGAAGACGGCCCATCAGGGGAAGATGAAGCATCAGAAGAAGATGAAACATCAGGAGAAATGGGCTCATCTGGAAGATCCTCAATACGAGGTCGACGAGTGTAGACAAGTGTAGTGGGGGGAGCCTGAGGAGCCACAGGAGACGTAACAGGCGGCGACAATGGCGGAGAGGCCACAGGAGAAATATATGGAGACGAGATAGGTGTATCTGGAAAGGTAAAAAAAGACAGAGACTCCACAGAGGAAGTCGAAGGAGAGACAGGACGTGGGTAGAAGGGACGAGACTCGTCGAAAGTCACATCCCGAGAAATCTACATCCGTCGACCAACAGGATCCCAGCACCGATAGCCCTTGTGCTCGGCACTGTATCCCAGAAAGACACACTCAATGGACTGAGCAGTCAGTTTGGTGCGTTCTCGAGGGGCGAGGAGAACGTAGCAAACGCAGTCAAACAGACGAAGGGCAGAGTAGTCAGGAAGGAGACCATAGAGACGCTCAATAGGGATGGCGCCCTGAAGAGCAGAAGAAGGCTGGATGTTGACGAGATAGGTGGCAGTGGAAACAGCCTCGGCCCAAAAGTGAGGTGGAATAGATGCGGCAATCATCAGTGCACGAGCTGACTCAAGGAGGTGACGATGCTTGCGCCAAGAACACCATTCGAGCATGAGCACCGGGACAAGAGAATCGAAGAGAGTGCCCCGCTTTCGGCAAAGGAAACTAGCAGTGATGAGAGAGGTACTCGCCACAGAGTCGGCCACGAAAAACACGAATAGGAGTGGAGAACTGTGTGTGAACCATAGTGGCAAACTGTTTATAGATAGACAAGACCTCACTACGAGAAGACATGAAATATATCCAAGTGTGGCGAGAGAAATCATCTATAAATATGATATAGTATCGATGACCCCCTTTCGAAACGAAGGGAGCCGGACCCCAAACATCTGAATGAACAAGATCAAATGGACGTTGAGACACTGACTCACTATGAGGATAAGGAAGTCAAGTTTGCCTGCCTAACTTACACGACAATGAAGAGACACGTCTCCGAGATGCACCCGAAGACCACGACGAACTAAAGACGACAGACGAGAGCCACACAGATGGCCAAGACGGTGATGCCATTGTTGAAAAGAGCCGGTAGATGGAGTGGTAGAGGCGGAGAGACTGGCGGCGACGGTGGCAGCGGAAGGAAGGTGAAGCTACCAAGCTCCCAGAGACGCCTGCGAGTCAAGGCGCCGAGGGCCGAACCAACCAGAGCTCCGTGTGGCGGTCTGAACACAACAAGAGTGAGAGTCGAGAATGATCCGATAACCAAGGTCGATGTCATCCAGTGAGAAAGAAGTTTGCATGGTTAGGCGAGGAACATGAGCAATGTAAGGAACATGAAAAGATGAGTTGCTAAGAGGTCCTCGACTGAGAGACGAAAGAGAGGTACCATCGCAGTAAGAACACCGATGGGGAATCAAGAGGTGTAACAAAAGATAGAGTGGAAGAATCGGAAGTCATGTGGAAGGATGCTCCTAATCAAGGATCCACGGGAGGTACACTGCATGTAGGAGGTGGTTTCTCGGTGCAAGAGTCGGGCGCAGAACTGCGCAGAACACGCCGAGGAAGAACTCAAGCGGCAAGCGATCGTCAAGTCCGCTATCTCCCGCCGAGTGAGAAAACGGGGAAGTAGTCGATGCAGACGTCGTTGTAGAAGTACCGGTGCCAGTGCTAGGAGAAGAGCGGCGTGAAATATGCCGCTGTTTCTTGTAGCACTGAGACTCAATGTGGCCGATCTTGTCGCAGTAGGAGCAGCGAGGACGACCACCGCCAGAAGGAGGGCGGCTACCACCACCTGTGGGAGCCGCTGGAGGAGGCAGCGTACTGAAGCGTGAAGCAGTCGGTGTAGCAGGTGTACGGACGACGAGCACAGAGGGGAGTGACATCAGACCGGCACCACTCAGACGAGTCTCCTCTGCACGTATCTCGGTAAGGGCCTCCAGAAGAGTGACACGAGGGTGGCGTGCAAGTAGCTGGGCACGCCTCTGCTCGAACTCAGGACGAAGGCGAGTAAGGAACTCGTAGACACGCTGAAACTCCAGTCGGCACGGACGACCAAGCAAAGATGAACAGAACGACGGCCCGGCGGTGCGAAGAGAGTCCAGATTGACGCTGCATCGCGAGAACTCGAGCGTAGAAGGCGTCAACAGTAGCATCACCCTGCTGAAGAGAGTGCTCCTAGCGAACTACGGACAGGTAGAGGGCATCTCTAGAGGGTTCGTAGCGCTGTCGAAGATGACTCTACATCTGGACAGCCGAAGAAAATCTCACAATCTCAGAAGAGAACTGCCGACATCGGGCGATGAAGACAAGAAGCACTCGAAAGGCCGTCGTCGTCGCACCACTGAGTGTAGATAGTCAAGCGATCCATGTAGGTGTCCAGAGCCTCTTGGTAGGCAGAGGCAGTCTTCTCATCAGTAAGGCCAGCAGCCTCAATGGCAGCGTTGTCACCGTTGTCGGGAAGCGCAACAGCGAGGTCTCCGTCGGAGGAGTAGGGTATGGCGGACAGGTGACATCGCCAGATAGAACGCCCCAGAGACGAAGACCACGCATATGAATGCGCATGTGAGACACGAAGTCGGTGTAGTTAACACCGTCGAAGATCACAGGGCAGCGAGGAAGGGAAACGGTGCCCATTGGTAGGCGGCCGGGCGGCGGCGACCAAGACAACGATGTCTAACGGCCGGGCGGCGCGGTTAGAACAACGTTTTTTTCGGGCCGCTTTACTCAAAACCACCGAACCGACCCTTCGGCCCAAAAGGCCGAAAGACACCGGGGGAACTAGGGTTCCCCCGCTACTGCGCGTCGGTGGCGGCGGCGGCACCGACGAGGGCGATGCTTCGGCGACGGCACCGGCAAGGGTGGCTAGAGCGGCGAACCGCGGCGGCGAAGGTCGAGCGGATGATGAGGCGGCTCGGGAGGTCCGGGGACGTGGCGTCGGATGAGGAGCCCGCGGTCTCCGGCGGTGGAGGGCTCCGCAGATAGCGATCCGCCGGCGGAGGGATCCGGCGTAGGGGGCGGCGTCCTCTCCGCGGGAGCAACGGGCGGCGGTCCCAAGCGGCGGTGGATTCGGTGTTTGGGATCGACGGAGCGGCGGCAGCGTCCTCACGAGCGGAGAATCCGGCAGGCTGAGGCGGCGTCGCAGAAGAGGGAGCCGGCGCAGCGATGGCAAAGTGATCGCCCGAGGTGGTCGTCTGCGGTCGCCCGACAGCGGCCCACGACGGGGGAGGAAGCCGGCGGACGGAGAGGCCGATCGAAGCGGCGGCAGTGGCGGCTAGGTCGAGAAAGGTAACCCTAGCGCTCTGATACCATGTTGGAATATGCGACATGCGACTTGTATTATCAGGGGCCAATTGGCCAGTATATATACACAAACATGTTACAGATAAGGAAACCAAATCAAATCATATCTCTAACTATATCTCTAACTTATCTCTAACAATTTCGATTGCAGTGCCACACTGGGAAAGAACTGCCCTACAATCACCAGCATTAGCAACCAGAAGAGACCTGCACTAGACATGATAATAGTTAGTGTTGGTCATAAGGTTTGTCCACAAGTGCAGTGAAATTAACTTACAGGTATCAAATAATAGCAAAAGGTTAAGAGCAAGAGATGAGATGACCTCACATTGGAGAAGGTTCACAATTTTATGCTTTTAGAGTTATCTCTAGGGGTAAATAAAGATATAAACTTCATATGCTTGTGATGATGACTTATCACGAACAAAATGGGCAGCATCTTTTCCACCATGACCATCAAAGACCTAATAATTGAAATGGAGAAAAGCTTACATCACATAAACATATTATTTGCATGATTCATACAAATGCGGAACAGCTAAAATGATGAACCAATGTCACTACACTTCCTTAATCCATAATGTTAAATAAAAATTGAACCCCGCAGGTGCTACAGTACTCTACTATGTGTGGTTGTGCACAACATTCTGTGCATGAACTATGTGCAAAATTTTATTGGGCCAAGCAACTCATACTACATACACAAAAGGTGGACATCCCCTTGTATCAGATCCCAACAATTCCACCAAAGCTAAACCACTCTCAAACATTGGCTTACCACTACGACAAAATTATCCCTAAGTGACTCCTCTTCCAACTCCTTGAAATAGTGCTTGAACACCTGCACTCACACACAATCCGTATGAACAGACCGGATGCTAAAATGTCGTATGCGTCTCTTTGCAAACAAGGAGGCGTACATACATCAACGACACGTGGAGGAAGAGGTCTTTGGAGGAGTTGTAGTTCAGCGGGAGGTCTGTGAGGACAGACGATCGACCCTCATGGTGCAGGGGAGCGGGCGGCGGCGGCGGCGTCGAGGCGGGAGGAGGCGACTGGGGAGGGCGGCGGAGTTGGGGAGGAGGGAGGCGGCGCCGTCGGGGAGGGGAGGAGATCGGCGGTGGCATTGGGGGGGCGGCGGCGGCATCGAGGAGGAGGAGGGAGTGACGCTGGGAGGAGAGCAGCGGGCCAGGCGCTGGCGGGGAGGAGCCGGCTGGCCGTGGCGGGGGAGGAGGCGGCTGGGGAGGGAGCGCCGAGTCGGGAGGGAGGCGGCGTCGGAGGAGGGGGAGGAGATCAGCAGTGGGACTAGAAATGCATGTACATTTCATAATGCACCTTACAAAACAAAATAGCTAGAACTGTTCCATGCTGCAACACGCATCAACACATACCATACATGTCATTAAGATCGTCACATCCCAAAATTCCTTGGAATTTCAATTCCAAAATTTCTAGACCTTACAGAAGGGAAGAAGGGAAAAACACATCAACAGATTATCCCGACACGTGCAGGAGCGGGAAGCAGCTGGTCCCGGTTGTTTTCGGTTAAATGGTATTATTGTGAAGTGAAATAACAAAAATAACATCTCCTTCTGCACGATCAAAATAACAAAAATAGCACTTGTATCACGCGCAAAATCCACAGTAGGTGGTCCGCGTACTTTATGTGTGGCGGACCCTGCCGCCGTGGGTTTTGAGTAAAGATACTATTTTTGTGAATTTATTAGCGGAGGCTATTTTTAGTATGCAACGGTTTCATAACTCGCTCTCAGCACGCGCCGTACAACCCCATGCCTCGACGCCTCGTGGTAGGCCCGTGCAAATTCCTGCGGGACGGAGAGAAGACACGCATAGGCACAAAGCCCTGCCACAACCCAGCAGCCCAGTAGGCCACCACCACGCGCACCCTGCTGCTCCACCCATGCCCGCGGCGATAGCCAAGGCACAGCCATCGAGCCACCCGGCCCGGAGCAATAATGCGTGCATGGGGCCAGCCGTTAACGCGCGACGCGACGGGTGCTTCGTTAGACCGCGTCTACCTCCCTCCTTCCTTCCTTCCTTCCTTCCTTCCTTCCTTCCTGGTCAACAACAAGTAGGCATTATTTCATCCTGCCTCATGGCATGTAGAGCCGGTTGCCGCACTTGCACCGCCACGCCTCCGGGTAGTACTCGGTGGTGACCGGAACGCCCGGCGGCACGGCCACGTGCACCGGGTAGCACGGGTTGCAGTCGCCGCACTTGGACGTGCACCGCGGAGGGTACGACCCCGGCCCCTCCGCCAGCAGCCTCCGCCATTGCCCGCCTGATCTCGAGCACTCCTGCGAGCATGAACCACGAACCAGTGAGATGATGGGTATGGATTAAATCCGCATACGTATCGCTGTCGGGCACAGTGTTACGTTACGCTGAATGCATCGGCAGCAGCGACGTATGGTCAAAAGGCGATGGACCCCGCCGGCGTTGAAGGGCTGTCGGAGGGGGCCGTGACCTGGCACGGCTGTGCCTGTGTGGACAAGCTAGTGGGGATTGCAGCGTGCACCTGCCATGGCGGGCCCTGTGTGGTTGCATTGTGTTCTGTGTGGATTTCGACATGTCATGACGCATCAAGGATTCAAGATGAATGCAGAACATAACAAGAACAGCAAATCGCGTCGTTTGATCATTTCGCAGTGGCACTGTGATGGTCTTTAACATGCGCTGAGGCCTAAGCAGCGATGATCTGCACGAACCGTCGGAAACCTTGTGCACTCCGGCGGTGTGCAGCAGCAACGTACTAACATGGGCATTTCTCAGAGACGCAGCGGTCTGTGTTTTGAGGAAAAAATAAAATAAACATAGGGAAGGGGATGCAAACACACCTGATTAGCGCAAGATGCTGCTGTTGGTCTCCCGAAATCTGTACAAGAAACTAGGGCACGGAAGTTATTACACAGTGATTAGCACGTCAACCAGCATGGTCTAAAGATGATAACGCAGTGTAACAAGTATCAATATTGGGGGTTTTTTTGGCTTGAAGCCTGCAGCGAATTTTGTACATTCCAGTTGCAGGAAGAAAGAACTCACATCAGCATGCAACAGAGTATATATGAACCTCGACGACAACACAGTGTGTGTTGAGAGGTGGCACAGCAACTAGTACTAGCCCGAGCTTGTCACTGAAAGCTAAAAATGAAGTAAACAAGTGCACAAGAGTATATATATAGCTCGCTTAATTCATACCTAACCGGAGCAGCAGCACAGTAGCCCCCCTGCAGCCGCTGCCACTGCAAGCCCAGGAGCAAACGCAGCAGAGAGAGATCGCCACAGCGAAGCACAAGACCGCCAACTTTAGCATGGATCTGTCACTCCATCTCCACCTCCCCCGGGAGCTCTCCATGAGCGCTTCCCAAAACCGCTCCTTTTAAGCCCCTGAAGCCGCAGCAACTGTAGAGCGGAAGCTGACCAAGCGGTCAAATTTAGGAAGCCGCGGAGGCAGAGAGGCCGGCACGGAGGGACGTGCGCCTCACTGTCTTGTAGCCCTCACACTCGCCACTGTAGCCGCGTCAGATCTCTCGGAATCCAGCCCGGCTCCCTTGGACAAAACTACTACTAGATCGATCGATCGATCGAATTTAATACTACATCAGCAAGAAAGAACAGTACACACACACATAAAAGAACACGCAGGCAGGCACAGTGGCGACGTACCCTCTATTATAGCTTTGCCTCACTCGTCACCTCACTTCTAGCTGTGTATGATTGCTCAGTGCCTACTAGAGATCGACGTCAATTGGTCTCGCCAAAATACCAAATATTCTAACCCATGAGGAAATAGAGGCCAATGGTGGAGCAGCAGCAGCTTGCATGTGCGCCCCGGAAAGCCTGTGGTGCTGGCAGAAGTTTAACACACCAAGGGGGCCAAGGCGAGCTGGTGCCTGGTGGTCCAAGGGAGAGGTGCAGTGCTTGGAGCAGGTCTTTCTTGGGTCAAGTGTGAGAGGAGCACATGAGCAGTATTATATTCGACTATGCGTGTGCAGCGTTCATCCATGGATCCGTTTATGACCATCTAGGAGCTTGCAGCTGGTCTTTCTTGGGCCAAGTGTGAGGGGGAGCACATAACCAGTGTTAGATTCGACTATGTGTGTACACTGTTCATCCATGGATATATTTTTTTTGGTTTACAAGGAAGACGCACCACGTATATACATCATCACGTACGCACACCATACGCACACATATGAGTACGTTCTCTTAGGATGCGTTTGGTTGTTCTTGTTAGATTATTTAGCACTTCGGTGATTATATAATTCCACAAATAAATCGTGACTACCAAAATAACATGAGAACTAAGAAGGTCCAGAATATGAACTATGACGATGCAAGAACAATAGAACATATATGAACAATAGGCCGTATAACAATTAGAAGTAAGTGCGGAGTACTAGATGTTATCGATGCGAAACGAAGAGTGTCGCCGAGATGAAGGAGAGGACGTCGCTGATGATGTAGACGATGCAAGGAACGATGAGCCAGGTCTATCCCATACCAGACTTGTGGTAGTATGGAAGGGCTTTCCAATCTGCAGCCCGTAGACTAGTCCTTAATTGACTGGGCAACTTCCAAAAGTAATCTCTGGGCCTCGACCATTCACTGAGACGAGGCTGTGCATAAACTTGTACCCACCAACTATCCATTTCGCCCAAATCTAAACAAATTTTTATTTTTCTTTCCACATCATTTGTAAATTTCTATAGCATAATAATGACATAGACTTATTTTTAATCCATAGTTGATTTTTTTGCTAAAGTTCCCCAAATTGATTATTTTCTATTCTAAACATGACTAGGCATATATATTTTTTCCAAAGTGTTCTAGTTCATACTATTGCATAAACTAGATTTTCATTTAAGGTGTCAAGGTATGTTTAATTCAATGTCAAAGTTGGCTATACAATGGTAATGGGAATAACTATAATTTTAAAACAGAAATTTAAATTAACTTGAATATAAATAAGCATGTAGTAATAATTGAAAATAGAATTTAAATAATTTGAAATAATGGGAATAACTATAATTTTTACACATTCATGCATTATATTTTGTTACTAGGTGTAACTTGTAAGCACAGAAGTTGTGCTCAAGTCAATGAGGATTAGGACGACTAGGCTACGCCGCTAGACGATTACCCGTGGTGAATAGTGTGGCCTACCTATTTATTTTGCTTTCGCTATGTCTTTATATTTGGCCTTGTGCCTAATTTTGTAATAATCTCTTATTATCAATTAATAAATGTATGATATGATTTTGCTAGCACTTTTGTGTGTATACTAGTTATTTCTGAACTAGTGTATGAAACACAGAGAATCTGGGATCCTTCATTCCCGGGTTCGACAAAACTCGAATTACGATGAGAGGAAAGGGGGAGAGGGGGAGATACTTTGGGGATGGGATGAGGAGGATAAGGGGCACCTCATGCTCCGTTTTATAGGCAAGGGGATGGTTGTAACATCCCAAAGTTCTATAACAAAAAAAATTATAAAGTTATTATTTTATTGGATTTTCTGAGTTTTAAAAGAGTTTTGTTGGTTTTCTTGAATTTTCTTGATTTTAAGGTCAAAAAGAAAATTTATTGTGTTTTCTGTTATTTTCTTGGATATAAATTTAAAAATTAATTTTTTAATTAATTTCTTGAATTTTCTGGATTTTAAAAAGACTTTTTCGATTTTTCATAAACTAAAAAATAGTGCAAAATTAAAAACCAACTTTAAGTTGGAAATAATTTTATTAAGTTTAAAATAATTCAATGATTTTCTGTGAATTTTTCTAGATTTTTTTAACTCTATTTGCTATTTTCTAAAAATCCTTTTGATTTCTTGCTTTTTTTGAAATTCAGAAATCATCAAAAATATGGATTTCTCCCTTCATGCTGGTTTCTCTTTCCTCCGATCCATTTCCTCTCTTTTCTAGCTCGCGGCTCATTTCCTTTTTCTCTCTCTTTACTTGCCCGCCGGCTCGCTCTGCTCGGCCCATCCCACGTCGACCTGCTCCTCAACCCACCTGTGTCCTTCCTTTTTCCTCTTTCCCACTCATTGTCGGGTGGGGCCTGTGTGTCATCCCATCTTCAACCTCCAGCCACCGCCTCCATCCACCATGGCCGCGCCCTCAAGCTCGTAAATGACGCACGCTTCTTCCGTTTTTTCTTGTGCATTCAAGGAAAATGAAGCCCCACAGTCAACCGCACTCAATCCCAGTCATTATCCCCTCTTTTATTCATGTTAAAGCGCATTTGCACTGCCACCCACGCAGCATGAAACCGACGCCCACGATCTACCTCTCCGGCCACCCCTCGCCCTATAAAAGAGAGCATCGGGTGCGCATCTTCTCCCTCACCATTTTCCCCTCGGACTCATCCCCCCTCTCCCCCTCTCCTCGCCGCAATCGAAGTTTTCCTCAGACTCGATCGAACGCCCCTTCGCCGCTGTTAGCACCGCCTCCCGTGGTGCACTGGACACATCTTCCCCACCTTCGGCATCGCCTTCGCGTGTTCTACCCGGTGCTCTCCTCGTCGTCACCCGGACATCACTGGAGCTTCATCGCCGACGCAAGCTGAAACGTGCCATCGCCTCTCACCTCACCGCCGGTGAATCCTGCATGCCCAACCGCCGCTGTGGTGAGCATCGTGATACATGTCTCCTCTACTCTTCGATGGTACTCTCGCTGCCAGCTGCCACGCTGATGTTCGCTCGTGACCGTTGGTCCCAGTGCGCCACTACCACGTGGCCGCCACACGTGCGCCACCTCACCACCATCGACCACGTGGCTGCTCCGTCATTGCTCATATGTCTTGCATACGTGGCACAACCACTGTGCGACACACTCGGTCCACCATGGACCAAGGTGCCATTTTGTGCACCCGGACCATAGACCAGGGCCCACATGTCAATGGTCCAATCCTATTTTCTTTTGGAAAAATAATTCTGCTGGAAAAATCAAATTCTTGTGCTGACATCATCATGGTGCAATAAAGGGATTTTCCATCTGAAAAATACTTTCACAAAATTCAGAATTTCTAATTCTATCATTCCATGTGAATTTCAATCTTTCAAGAGCTCGTTCTCCTTCGTTCGAGCTCCGATTCAAGTGATTCAAATTTATAAATTCATCTAAATTCAATATATATATTCTAGAACCTAAATTATTTAATTTTGATTTTATTTTTGTTTTATTTGAAATGTTTTTTGAATTTGCCTCATTTTCGTGTATGGATTTCAACGGCTTCATATAGCCAGATTTCGATGCTGTTTCAGAACAACAATTATTTGAGCAAGAAAAGTTACATCTTTGATCATATTTGGTTCTAGTATTTTAAATTATTTAAATCTATTTTGAAATATTATTGCATGCTTATTTATATTCAAGTTTATTTAAATTCATGTTTTAAAATTATAGTTATTCCCATTGCACTTGTATAGTTTATTTAAATTCATGTTTTAAAATTATAGTTATTCCCATTGCACTTGTATCACCAACTTTGACATTAAATTAAATATACCTTGATACCTTATATGAAAATCTAGTTTATGCAATAGTATAAAATAGAACACTTTGAAAAAACATATGCTTAGTCATGCTTAGACCAAAAATATTCAACTTGGGGATTTTTTTTCCCCCAAAGATTCAAATATGGTTTAAAATGAGTCTATGTCATTATTATGCCATAGAAATTTGCAAATGATTTGAAAATCAAAATAAAATATAAAAAAATTACTTTTGACTTGTTGGTTGGTGCAAGTTTATGCACGAGTTCATCTCAGTAAATCGTTGAGGCCAGGGGTTACATTTGGAAGTCACCCCGACAATTAAGGACCGGTCTACGAGCTGATGATTGTAAATTTCTTCCATACTACCATAAGTCTGGAATGGGACAGGCCTGGCTAACTAATTTGTAACTTTTCAATGTGGTTGTGCTATCCGGTTGTGTGGGTGTTGGAATGACCTACTTTTATTTATTCCCACATGGCGTAAGAGGACGCTTCTGGCGAATAGTTCAATCCAAAGAAAGTGGAACCTTAGCAGGCATGAATACTTTGGGATGGTGTATTGTAAAGACCTTGTGATAATGACTTAGTTGTACACCTACGGAAGTGTATGAAGCGGACATTATAAGATGATTACGTCTTGTGGGTAAAGTTGTACAACCTCTGCAGAGTGTAAAACTATTCGAATAGCCGCGTCCAGGATCATGGACATGCTGAGCAAAGCCTTTCGCAGATTATACTATGGTTTTATTTTAAAATGGTTTGACAAAAATGATTTAATGCATGTTTTTTTCATGTGGAAAATTGGGCAGAACGTCTTGGTGTAAGGTGGTTAGTCTTTCACCAAAAGTGAATCTTACACTAACTTGACAGTTTAAAATCAAAGAAATTTGGAACTTAATAAATATTTTTAAAATCTCAAACATTGTTTTTGCACAAATAGCCATATAAGCTTTCCCTTGATATATCATTTGATACATTATAATATGTTATTGGGTGTAACTTACGGAGTTTGTACTCACCCTTGCATAATAAAATGTTGTTTAGAGGAGAAGGACTTTACCAGTGCCAGGGATCTCGACAACTAGGCCGCTACCCCAGTCGATTGCATGTGACAGATTAGCTGGGTTCTACTACTTCTTCTTCATCTTCCGGTGTGTCCTTTATCGCTGACTTGTAAGTCTTTCTTGTAATAAACTCTGATAAATATTAATAAAATTATGTGAGATGTGGTTGTTACCATATTTGTTTACTGTGTATACTAGCTACTGTTCCAGATACTAGTGCAAATACAAAGATGATCTAGGGAAATTACTCTCG
The DNA here is from genome assembly GCA_036346395.1 of Hsuehochloa calcarea. Taxonomy (NCBI): domain Eukaryota; kingdom Viridiplantae; phylum Streptophyta; class Magnoliopsida; order Poales; family Poaceae; genus Hsuehochloa; species Hsuehochloa calcarea. The sequence continues at coordinate 50,354,268 of CM070593.1, read as the reverse complement.
GGTCCAACAACAATATAGGAGTAGAGCTATTATTCTCTCAGGAGAAGGCCCGAATCTGTATAAAATTCCCGTGTTTTTTCTGTGTGGTTTAACTCAATGAGAGTCCCCAACATTGATTTGTAAGATCGATACTAAACCATGAACAATATATAAAGCTTTATTTCCTGCAATAGTCTTTTCAAGTGGTTAGTAACTCATAAGACAAAGAAAAAGATGAGAATTGAAATATGAGACTAAGAATTAAAGTCATGATTATAACTTTATCCTAGACTCCGACTGTTTTCTTAGTTGGAGTAATTGAACTAAGAAAACAGTGGAAGAAATGCTCGTTTAATACCTTAGTTTCGACCACATCCTTTGAACTTAATTTCTTGTATTGGTAGCAAGGATTAGGGTCTGGTCGATGCTAAGAAGCTCCTTCTAGTGGGCAAGACCACATGTAGAGAGAGGAGAGATTTCAACTATGTCATAGTCCCGTGTTCTGACCAGTGTAAGGAGAATCAAGTGTCTGTAGAAATATTCAGAATTAAGATCTTAAGTTTGGCTTACTAGATAATTATTTTGAACAACAATGCTGTAAAAAATAATCATAAAGAAGAAAGTGGAGAAAATAACTTTCTTAAGAATTAATGTTTTTGTCAGACTTAGTTTCCTTGTATTGGCAGTAAAAGTTAGGAACATATCGATACTAGAAAGTTCCTTCTAGTGGGCAAGACCACGTGCAAAGAGGAAAAGACTTCGACTAGGTCATGTTACCATCCTCCGACTAGTGTAAGAAAAACTAATTATTAAAACGTGATAAAAAGAACATAAAAGCATTGCCATTTTATCAACTTTTTGACATAATAAAGATTGAAGAAAACATAAACTTTATTGAGAGTATAGGAATATAGAAATAGAGTTTTCGTAACTGGTCGATATTCCATGAATTGTAGAGAATTCTACCATCTTCTATTACCAGTCGTACCGAACCTGGTCGCGTATCTTCGACCACAGTGTAAGGACCTTCCCACTTGGAGGTGAGTTTGTTCCGATTAGATATAGTTTGAATTTTCTTCTAAGTCACCGACAGTAAGGCTGCGAAGTTAGACCTTACAATTGTAGTATTTGCGTAGAGTTTATTGGTAGACTATCGAACAGATTAAGGCTTGATTTATCATTTATTCAAGTAGATTAATACCACTAGCTTGAAGTTGTTCCTGGTCAAGGTCGATATAGTTTACGACCTATGTAGATCTAATTTTTAGTTCTGGTGGAAGCATGTCTTCGGCACCAAAGACTATAAAGAAGGGTGTTTCACCCGTAACTCAACTAGCGGTCGTGCAAATTGCCCATATTATTGAGGGTAACTCTTTTACTCGAGCCCCTGAGCACTTTATAATCTGGTCTAAAACTCAAGTTTTGATTCCCTGCATAATTTGATCATTTGTCCTTTCAACTGCGCCATTACTTTGTAGATGGGCAACAGAGGCATAACATAATTTAGTACCCAAATCTTTACAAAACTCTTGAAATTTTGTGCTAAAAAATTGAGTTTCATTATGAGTGATGATACAATTTGGAACAACAAACCGACTTATCATATTTTTCATCATAAATTTATTGGCTACTTCCGTTGTAATCCTAGTAACGGGTTCGGCTTCAATCCTTTTTGTGAACGCAACAATAGCCACAAAACGAAATTCAAAGCCCCCGGGTGTTTTGGGGAACGGTCCTATGGTATCTAAACCCCAAGCTGCAAAAGACCAAGAAAGAGGTATTGTTTGTAACGCTTGAGCCGGTTGGTGTTTTTGTCTTCTATGGAACTGGCATTGTACACATTTATTAACGAGCTCTTTTGCGTCATGGGGGGTTGTTAGCAAATAAAAACTTTGTCAAAAAGCTTTTTCGACCAGCGTTATGTAGGAAGCAAGTGTCCCCTAGATACCTCTGTGTATGTCATTAAAGAGTGCTAATCCATCTTTCTACGATACACATCACATGAGTACCCCTTGAGTGTATCGTTAATAGATGACTCCTTTGACCAAAGTATATATTTTGGGCATACGGGATAAACGATCAACCTCAAGATCGTTGCCGAGTATGGTGACCTTTAGAAGATATTCTTAGATGGGATTCAACCATATATCTTTATATTCTAGACAGGTTGTCTCACTTGAAGTATTTTCGGGTGTTTCGACCAGAGACGACTTCTGAAGTTGCTCGAAGAAGAGTCGTTGTGGAATAGGGGATCGGGAAGAAGCCATTCGAGCTAACAGATCTACGAGAAAATTTTCCTTTCTAGTGATATATTGTACCTCAAGACAAAAAAAGTGATTTTCAAGTTTTCTAACTTCCGACAAATAATTCCTCATGGTCGTAGTAAAGCATAAATACTCTTTTCTGACCTGATTCACGACTAACTGAGAATCACCTTTCACGACCAGTAGTTGAACCCAAAGTGCTTTTACTGCTCGAATGCCTACCAATAAACCTTCATATTCTACTACACTGTTAGTAGCAGAAAAGTTCAATTGAATGACATATTTTAATGTTTCCCCAATAGGGGATACCAAGACCACCACAGCTCTCGAGCCACTTAATGTAAGTGACCCATCGAAGTACATAGTCTACTAGTCATGAGATTCGTACGGGGTCCCTGAACAGGTTCAGGACTTGTCCGTTCGGCGATAAACTCCGCCAAGATATGGGATATAATGCCCGTCCGAGACAGAAAATGGAGGTCGAACTCCCCAAGTTCAACCGACCATTTTGCCATACGCTCCACTGCTTCCTTATTTTGTAGGACTTCTCCTAAGGGAAACTCAGGCACCATGATTAACTTGTGCGCCTGGAAATAATGCATCAGCTTTCTCGAAGACATAAGGTGGGTATATAGAGGTTTTTGCACCTGAGGGTAACACTCCTTAGGCCTATGTAAAACTTCACTAATGTAGTAAACTAATCATTGAATGTGTTCACGTTCAGCAACCAACACTGTGCTCACTGCTTGTGGCGTAGCAACTAGATACAACATGAGTGTCTCATTTGGTGTAGGAGAGACGAAGACGGTAATACTCGTAAGGTATCTCTTGATATTCTCAAAGGCTTTGTTTGCCTGTTCCGACCATTCGAAACCCTCATGTTTCCTAAGAACTTTAAAGAAAGGAAGTACTTTTTCTCCCATATGTGCGATGAAATGACTCAAAGCCACCATGCATCATGTGAGTTTGTTTACTTCTTTCTTTGTGGTCGGATGACGCATTTGTTCAATGGCCTTTATCTTTTCAGGATTTGCTTTGATTCCTCGAACAGAGACAAGGAATCCAAGCAACTTTTCTGAAGAGACTCCGAACACACATTTCTCAAGATTGAGTTTCAAGTGGTGTTTCCTGAGGTTGTCGAATGTTTCTCACAGGTCGGAAATATGATCAAGATATTGAATGCTTTTTACAACAAGATCATCAACATAGGCCTCCAAGTTTCGGCCTAATTCAGGAATGAATGTCTTTTGCATCAAACGTTGGAAGGAAGCACCAACATCTTTTAGACCAAATGATATTTTGATATAGTAAAATATTCCAAATAGTGTAATAAATATGGTATTTTATTCATCGTATAAATACATACTTATCTGATGATAACCAGAATATGCATCTAGAAAGCTTCAAATTTCACAACCAGCAGTACAATCAACCAACTGATCGATACGAGGAAGTGTAAAGTCATCTTTTGGACAAGCTTTATTCAAGTTAGTGAAAGCTACACACATTCTCCACTTATCTGGGTTGTTGACTTCTCTTATAAAGCATGCCTTTAGTATCATGTCCAATTCTGACAAGATGGCTTCTCGTCGATCAAGTGCAAATTGGCGTAATGTTTGTGTTACAGGCTTTTTATCAG